>JAVTVY010003634.1:0-37808 GCA_036873755.1 Hanleya hanleyi
AGATCTCCATCTCTAATAACAAGTGTGGTTACTTCTATGTTAAAGAATTCGCCACGAATCCCGGTACACAATACATTCTCCACGATATGGCTGGTTTCCAGTAACTGATAAAGCCCCATTCTCACGATGCGATTTGTAGTAACAACTCGGCAGGGGAATCCCCGACTTGTAGCATGCAACTAATCGCATGAAATAGGACCTGCCCTATTTCATACGACTTGTAGCATGCAACTAAAATCGCACGAGTGTTCTCACGATGCAACTGAATTGTATGCTACAAGTTGTTACTAGAAATCGCACCGTGAGAATGGGCCTTAAAAGACTTCCGAAGACTTTTGAAATCGAGGCCGAAAAGCTTCGAATGCAGCAGGAGAACTTACCTCATGGAATTCTCCACGCCCGTTTAGTTTTCACCATAGTTCACGTCTGCTCATCCATTTACTGTTGGTTGTCTGCAGACACCCGAATTACCCCCTGTACCGGGATTCGTGGCGAAAGTCGGTATACGGCTTTAACATTAAGTAACCACACTTGTTATTAGAGATGGAGATCTAGTAGAGGAGGGGTATGTAGATCGATTTAGGGCGTATATAAAGCATTTTTATGACATCTACTGTCATTGTGGTGTATGAAAAGGTGGGAAATAAATATATTCTTGCAAAAAAAATTATATATATAATCACAACAACAACAACATCGACGAAGACACCCCCTGCTACTCAAGTCACTGTGCCTTCACCTAGGCTTCACGTTGATACCTCACTCGACCCCATTCGACCATTAAGGACTCCCCTAGCTCCAAAACGGCTATTTCCATACACTTGGGCCACCGCGCATGCGCACAATGCCGATATTTCAATCCCACACCCACCCCATCAGATGCCCCCTCACATAAGCTTCACTTTGATACCTCACTCGACCCCATCGGTCCACTAGGGGCTCCCCTACATCTCAAAACGGCTATTTCCATACCCTTCGGCCACCGCGCATGCGCAGAAGGCCGCTATGTCAACCCCACACCCAGCCCATTAGATGCCCCTTCACCTAAGCTTCACTTTGATACCTCACTCGACCCCATCGGACCATTTTATCTAGGGACTACTTTTTCTCCGCGGAAGCTTTTTCCCGAGACCGAATCACCGCCAAACATGACCGCATCACCGCGGAGGAATACATTTTTGACCTGGGTCACGTGATATGCAAATTTGGAACTCTCCTGTGCTGGAGGTAGCTTTTTGGTCTTTCTGCCGGAACTATACTGCACTTGACCTCTGTGACCCTCCCGTGACCTCCCGGTTCCACCACACTCCGCCACCGGGGGGGAACAAAAAAGTAGGTCAAGTTGGTCTGTGCCGTCTTTATACTACTACTCACATAAATATGTTTTTAAGTCATTTACAAATTACACACCTAAAAGTTGGCTCAAATGGAATAGATATATTATCTCCCGATACTGCAGAAATGTATGGGCATAATCAAAAAGTTGCACCAAAAGTCTTTGCATGATCATATGTGTACAGTACCGGTATATGAAGAGTAGGACTCGCTCAATGGAGAAAAGGTATCAAAATATCCGAACTAAAGTTAAGTCCAGATATACAGGCTTGGTGGGTCTTCTTTGAACGGGCGTTCAAATTAGAAAACTAGAGCCTATGGGCTTTAATGAGAGGTGGTAGCTGGGTCATTGGGGGATAAGTTTGTAATGAAATAAACGCACAATTATATATTTAATTTCAAGTTAGGCACAGGTGGCACCAGGCACGAATGTATGTGGCTAAAACGCAATCACAAGTTACATCCTGTGACAAGGTATATGAAGGGTCGTTCGCGCCATAAACGCATCCTTTAAACGTTTTAACTTCTTAAACGTTTAAAAATTGTAAAGCTTTAAAAAGTTTAAACGTTTAAACTTGAACCAACCAATCAGATGTTATGAACTGACATTTTCCTGTTAAAAAGCAAACGTTTCCATTTGTAAATTCGCGACTTCAGACGTTTCCTGTCAAAAGAAAAATTCGGTCTTTTAAAGGTTTCCGGTTAAAAAGATAATGTTTCCGGTTGTGATCGTCCAATCAGATTTTTTATTTGGGCCGCGTGTATTCTAACATCTTCACCAACACGTGCAAATCTCCACTGGCAAACGTTTCCGGTATGTAGTGTATTTTAACCAATGAAAACTGTTCTTACAAATTAAGTTTTGGAGAATATCTTTGGCACCAGGACAATTTGCACAGGACATGATGACACGGTGGGCATGAGGAATACAATATGTGCGAATATTTGTAAGGGTTATTTTGATTGGTTCAAACAGACCACATAGCGGAAACGTTTTGCCAGTGGACACGTGTTGATGTTGAGGTTTGAACATATACGGCAGCAATCAAAAAAATTTGACTGGACGATCACAACCTGTAACGATTTCCCTTAAACCGGAAGCGTTTAAAAGTCTCGAATATTACTACTGGAAACGTCTGCCTTTTGACAGGAAACATCTAAAGTATTGGACGTTACAACAGCAAACGTTTGCTTTTGGACAGGAAAGGTCTTCCAAATGTCAATTCATGACATCTGACTGGTTGGTGCAAGTTAAACGTTTAAATTTATTAACCGTTTGGATTTATGGCGCGAACGGCCCTTCTTAAAAGGTACCGATTTAATGAAGTTGAACATACCAAAGAAAGGCAGTCCTAGGATAAAAGTAACTCCGAAAATGGAAACAGAAATATAGAATATTATATCACAATGACTTCCATTCTCGGAGTTACTTTTATCGTAGTTGATGTGAAATTGATCTGTGGAAATAATGAAAGGTACCGGTAGTCCTATAATGAGGGAAGTTGTGTTACCCAATTAATTTCCGTCCAATTAGACACTACACAGGTGCTCATCCAACCTTGACTCACCCAAAATAGCTGAATTAAGCTCTTTATCTTGATACATAATTCCTCCAATACGTCAGTTCGGGATTCCAGATGAACACCATGTTAATTTAACCAGCATAAAGAAAGCAATATGATACCTTCTTTAACATGGTATTGTTGGTGCAAACTGACCTGCTGAGAATTCGATGGAAAAAGGGGCCAGTGGAATGAAGTCTAGGCCTAAATACCCACAGGGGATTACGGTCAGTTTGTACAGAACATACATGTACCTAGGGGTAAATAAGAGAGATTATACCTAGGGGTAAATAGAGATTGATTTAGTGTTATGAGTGAGAAGGGCCGGACATCAAGGTTGATGATGGTTATGTCACAAGTTAAGACAAGACATGTATTACACTTTCTGGATATCCCACATGATGATTGGTGGAGTACAAGATAGGAAAAGATTATAAGATATGTTACAGCTTGCTCTTGTGAGAAAAGCAAACAGTGGCCTACAAAGGTGATAATGAGACAATTTTGGCCAGGTTGGCTGCTATTGTAGAGCATCTCTCACATATACATCTAACCAGCTAAACTGTATAATTTTCTCAGCAGAGTCCAAGCTTTGGTAAAGTGACTATACCAGTCTGCCATACTTTAGAGCGTATTAATCTCATATTTTGTGGGAAAACAATGAAAAGAGTAATATTTAATGCAGATAAGGGATCAAATATATGCCAAGTGACTATTAGTTACTAAATATAGACATACAAAAGCCTTTCAACCACTAAGGATCCCAAAAACTCATCTCTGTGGAACTACTTCCATGCAGCGTAAGGCTATCCCGTGAGTCGGTTTGCACTTTTGTCCATTTCCCTACAGCATTCTAAAGAGCCTCTGGCTAACGCCAGATCTCAAAAACCCATAATTTTCTCGAATATATATGAAAATAGTAATTCCCTACTTTACATTGGATGTGAATCGTGAGAGTGCAAATAGAAGTTCGCTGGATATAAAATTTGACTTTTTACTATCCACTATTTTGGAGATTAGTACTGAGCTGTTTTAAATAACCTTGAGTGTGACATTAAATCACCCCCCTCCCCCCATCCTGTTTAAACACGAATTTGAACTTGAACATCATCAGTAATATCCTATACATATATACTCTCTGAATATAACGTTAAAATATCAAAATTATTACTTTATTAATATTGATATATATATTTTTAATTACGTTCAAAGTAGCCCCGCTGTTCAGTCAGCCTGCATTGATTACTGGATGTAGATTCACCATTCTCATTATATACTCTCTATAAAATAACCGTTATATTAAATACACCACGAGTCACACACATTCACATGCATAAACCAGATCGGGAATGCGTCCACCTACACTTTTCGTCAAAGTATAGATACGGTATTATTGGCATCCTATGTTCACAAATAGGATAGAATGGTCAGTAATGTTCACGTTTCAAAATATAATGCAGCATGAGTTCTATCCCTTACATGACTTACTTTCAGGGAAAAATCCTGTTTTTGCCTGAACATCCAGGTTTTGAGAGTGCATGAAGCATATAAGTACAGTAACCTTCAACTACTAAACCTCTTACTCAGCAACTATGGGGGGCATCAACAAGGAAGTCTTGTCGATTTTATTGTGAATCATACACAGTCGTTCTTTTCACTTCTTTCAAGGTTCGCATTGGGGAAAAAAAGAAAAGATTGACAATGAACTATTGAATATTCTCATATTACATATAATAACAACTGACTGTGAATATTGCGAAACTCTTCGAAATGGAATGTTGACGCCCATTCTCACGTGTCCTGTAGGCTGCTACATATTGAATTTCACTGGATTTAGAGCTTAAACAGTCAATTTGTTCACTTTTATAATTCGATTAAATTTGGCGTTTCAATTCTAAACCTATCTATGTTATAATATCAATGCGGAATGGATAAAATGGCATTTTTGGAATTGTGTTTATTATCCTAAACTCGTTTAAAAATAAAACGTCAAACCAAACGTGTTTAAAGAAGTGAACATATTGCATGTTCAACTTCTAAACGCCTGGTTTACAGTGTACTATTTTTCAGCGAGCCACATATTATCCATCTAACCATATGAAGAGCGGTATTACACCCGAAAACTCTTCATTTTTTTTCATGGAACAGATACAGGCAATAGATATAATAAACATGAAAACAATTAGGCTAAACCAATACAGAAATATTTTAGCGATACGGACAGAAATTACTTCTGTGGGAATTAAGTTCTCAGATAAATTTTACCTATATGTAACGGTTCAGGTACACTTGTCATTACAGATTCAAACATATCCACCCAAAGTTTGACCTCCCTTATAGGCTTATTTATTTATGCGAACAGTTTCACTTATATGGTGTGTTATTACCATGTGCACGATGTTGAAACAGTTTATATAGAGAACGATAAAATGAGTTTGATCTTGGACCAACCAGACACCCATTATATGTTTGGTCCAGGGTAATACAGATACTTACCTTCACAGTCAGAGCTGGAATATGGTTCAGTACATCGATGAAGATTGTAGGCCTAAATATCGGTGGAAACTACAACCTGGCTGTAGGCCTATGCGGTATGCGCACACGCTACCTGTGGTATGTCTACAACCCAACCCCGGGGCACATGTGATATATTTCACCACCGTGACTTCGAAGCAACAGGATCTATCTTTTATTGTGTAGTTTTGATGGACAGGTTCAGTCTGTTCATTCATGTTCTGGGTCATTGTGAGCTGAGCAAACTTCCACAATATGACATATACAAATTCATACACCTTTGTGTAGGCTATGGTCTTCACATCACTCATTCGTATACACGTACTTTCCGCTGTTTGATAGTTACCACTTTTGCTTGACACTGATTACATACAGTACAGACGTTAACCCACTTCAGAATCTTTCCCAGCTCCTGGTCCAGGCGCGGCGGAAGCAATTTAACATTGGGGGTTGGGGGTGGGGGGTCAAATCGGTTGTGGTACCGGGAACCGAAAGGGGTGTCCTCATTCCGCGAAGCGGGAGTTCCAAGGGGCTTCCCCGTGAAATTTTGAAATGTACTCTTCATTTTAAGCACTTTGGTGCATTTTCAGAGAAAATTTACGGGCGAAAATTTTCACAATTTCCGCCTTATAACCCTTTAGTAGCAAGGAAACCGCACATCTGGTATTATATGACTTTTAAGGCTGAAAATGAGTCGTAAATGAAGCGTCATGACGTCACAGTCCTTTACCTAGGATCCTGGGTTGCTATGGCAACGTGGAGAATGGAGAAGACGTCACGTCAGGCCCGTACGCAGGGGGATGGGGGGTGCGACCGCACCTCCCCCCCCCCTCGCACAAAGTTGACTTTTGGTCCGCCCTATCTCTTTGCAAAGTGACTGTATATTATCTCTTTTTTTGCAAAGTGACAGTCCAGTTTCTCTGTATATTATCTCTTTTCAAAGTGACAGCCCCATTTCTCTATTACTATCTTCAGAAGCGTTAATAAACTTCTATCATTTATCACATGAACATTGGTGCGCGATCGGTCCACTCGCCGTCACGTGGTTTTTTACGGAAAGTCATGTAGGCCCCTTCACCGCATAAATGTTACGTTATATTCACTCAGTGAACAAAGCTTTTCCTGTGACGTAATTTTGTTCGAAATGACGATATGTAAGGTCTCTATCAGGGACGTAATGGTTGGCAGCATCTAATCCGGTAATTAATATGTTAAATGTTCCAGAAAAGAAAACAAGTATTCACCTTGAGTAGTAGGGAGTGAGGATTTCGACGCGGTTTTTCCAGGGAGGTAACTCTTGATTCCCCTTTTTCCGCCAGGGGATGCCACCAGTCCCGTATGACGTCACTTCCGGTCTGGGTGAATGGTGCGTGACCGTATGACATCACTTCCGGTCTGGGTGAATGGGGCGTGACCTGTGAACATGATAGGATATGTACTGACCTCTCTGTGTCTTCGTTCATCTCCGTGTCTTTTCGGTGAGCGGAGCATGTACTGGGGTTTTTCCCACAATGTCGTTCACCTCTTCGGTCAGGTCCGTGTCTTTTCGGTGAGAGGAACATGTAATGTCTGTGGGTTTTTCCCACAATGTCGTTCACCCCCGTGTGTCCTCGGTCAGGTCCGTGTTTTTTCGGTGAGGTCCGTGAAGATGTGACGGAGGGTACCGAAAGATGTGACGGAGGTGTCCGAAGAGTCACGGAGATCACCGAAGAGTCAGGGAGAGTTCGGTGAGGTCCGTAAAGATGTTACGGAGGTTACCGAAAAGACACGGAGGTTACCGAAGACACACGGCGGTCACCGAAAAGACCCGAATGTCATCACCGAAGAGTCACGGAGGTAACCGAAAAGACACTGAGGGTACCGAAGACACACGGAGGTTACCGAAAAGACCCGAATGTCATCACCGAAGAGTCACGGAGGTGACCGAAAACACACGGAGGTTACCGAAAAGACCCGAATGTCACGAAAAAACATATAAAAGTGGAAATTTTTAGGGATATTGCTGCATTCATTGGCCTGCCGAACGGAGCTATCTCACCAGCCTGCCTGACCAGCCTTCCTGACCAGCCTGAACCACTCTTATGACAGGAGCTACTTGCCTGAGCCTCATCAGCCTGAGCCTGCCTCACCAGTCTATCTCACCATAGCAGCTACTGATCTGACCAACAGTCATGGGCTCATGTCACCGAGCTAAGCTTCTACAGCACCGTATTCGCCTCGTTGATGAGATGCAGCATGTGGCTGATATATGTGATCTGCTTATGGTGGAAAACATAATCCTTAAACACGGTGTCGAAGATATCATGGCGGAGAAGACCACCTCGCGACAAAACAGAGCCCTCATCGACGATCTACTGCGCCGTGGCCCCTTAGCATTTCAAGCCTTCGTGGAGGTGCTGAAGAAGACGGGAAATGGAGGAATAGCAGATCTACTTCAAGCCCAGGATTCAGAAGATAATATCTTAGTCATGGACATGGATATCGCCGAAGGGCGTACAGCTACCAAACGTACGCACCAAGAGTCCGGTCTACCTGCCAAACCCGGTCCACTTACCAAACGACCCCGACTAACACCTTTAGAAATACCTCAGCAAGTGCTTCAGCCAGTGCCCCAGCAAGTGCCTGAGCAAGCGAAGGAAGAGGTGCTACTTCCTATGTCTGTGCAGGAGATCAATGACATTATCCAGCAGGCCTACCAGGCGGCCCAGACGAACACTTGGGAGCTCTCTCCCTATTTAACTGTGAGTGTCAAAGAAGAGGAAGTGCATTTTAACGCACCGGCCTGGGACGACAAACCACCTAAGCATATCGCCTTGACGTTGGACACCTGGATAAGAGTACAGGCCATTTATTACGCCGTCGATGCGGTCATTGACCACCAGGGGAGCGACGAAGCGAAATATTATGTGGGTGACGACATCTTTCTCACCTGTTCTATGTTCAACAACATGCTGCTGGTGCATATTCGTAAATGGAAGTTGAGGGCGGATACGCAAAAGCGTATTCCTTTACCTCAGGGCGTCACCCTGCAAATACCTGCGTGGCGGAAGCTGGAGAGTCTCACAACTGAAATTCATGAAGTCCTGACTGACCAGGTGACTCAGTATATTTATAAGAAGTACATCGACACATTCCTGGATCATCTCAGACCCCGCATTCGACACTTGCGTATCCAGCAATGTGCAGGCTGTGGGAACAAGAACGGACTCAACACGCATACGTGTATGGACAATAGTATACCATCAGACGCGCTCATGACTGAGGGACTACAGGCCGTTAACGAGATGCAAATTGCCGAAGCATTGCAAGCTGCCTGTCCACCCAGAATTCCACGTGAACAGATTGCCACTTTCATCTACGTGTACCAGGGGCAGAAAGATGATGACGAGTTCAAACAAGCCTTGTTGCATAAATATTGAACATTTCACACAAGTCTTGTTGCATAAACATTCACACATCGCCGTATTCCTACATTCTATGTTCATTCTATGTTCATTCTACGTTCATTTAAGCGCCTTGATAGCGTATAATTGTATTAAAAAAATTCAACACCAAGAGTCTACTGTGGTGAAGACCTTATGTTCATTCTACTGTGTTAATAAAAATATTAGAAATTCAAATGTGTGTTAGTGTTCACTCTATGCAAAGGGGGTATTGGTGTGGGAGCTGGTGTTTTTGTGCTTTTAGTTAGAAAATTTCCTCCCTTTCGGGTGTAATTAGGTGGCCCTAAAAAGGGCCTTTGGAAAGAACAGCGGTATCACACTGTTACGGGCGGAATATTTTGTTCACGCCTGATACACATCCCCGACACACAGGGCATCGCATCTTCAAATGAAGCTCCTCTGTCTCTGCGCACTGGCACGAACCCGCTATGCATGTTAAGCTTAGCAAGCATACGGAACATAGGCACAGGTGACCACAAGGGAAAAAGGCGTACGTCGTTTCATCGTCTTGACACACGGTACAGGTGGATCTTTTTTGTTCCCTAGCCAGTTGTAGGCGTAATTTAGACTTTTCATCTTCTAATTCGTCAAGCTGTTGGTTCAAGTGGCTGATCTCTTGTAAGGGTGTTGTCATTCCTGCTGCGGTAGCGGTCGTTGTGGTAGCCGTCGTTGTGGTAGCCGCCTGAGTCGCTGCTGTAGTTGCTGGGGGTCTACTACTGCTTAACCACTCCACCGCTGGTACATCTTCATCGTCTGTTGCCTCATCATCATCATCATCTTCTCCCTGCACAGCGTCCCTTATTTCTCTATCTTGTTGTGCACCTCTCATCCTCAAAGCTTCAGCAATATGAGCTTCATGAACACGCTGCAAGCTCGTAATGATTGTAACATGTTCGTTGTCTTCTCCGTTCGAGCGAATCCGTTCTCTATGTTCTCTAGGATCTTGTTGTCCCATGGCGGTGAATAGTGCCCGTCTACTAGGATTAGCCATGATGCAGTTGAATGAATGGATAGCTGACCAGACACTGCGCGCTTTTTATAGTATAACCGTAGAGTGCCCGTAAGAGGGCGCGGACGTCATCGAAATCTTCACAGTGAAACCATTGTACCTGCTCAGGCCCGCTGAAATTTTGTGTTTCTTTTCCATCTTCAAACCGGTCTCATTTTGCAATAAATGCGAGTTGATGTGTAAAACTTATTTAAACTTGAACTCTGGGAACTTATATTGTATCGCTGAAAAATTCAGAAGGCTGGCGGCAGGCTAAAACTATATTTTTAATCATTTTGTCGATTTTAGACCCGTATGATTATGGGTATGGTTGTGTGGAAAACCCGGTAAATTTGAAATAAATCGGCTTACCTCCGTAAAAACACTTTAGGTGTGTTCCTCACATCCTTATAATGTCACCCTAAAAATTTGAGCGGGTTTAACGATGAAAATGTAGGCATTTTTGTCCTATCACTCTTGCTACGGTAACACAGCCATTGACACGCATAGCTGTACACACATTCGGCTCCATATTGTATAGTGCTGTGTTACCGTAGCAAGAGTGATACAGCGAGGTGGATTTCTCGGGGCACACCTCGCACCCTTAGCCGCTTCCGTACTTGGGCCGTTAGTAGGATCCATCTTGGGACGCTAACGTCATGGAACATACGAAAAAAATGATGCTGGTGGAACTTCGGCTGTTACAGAGTTTGCAATCACCCTATCCCGTGCCTGCGACGGTGCAACAACTCAACAACGGTGCAACAACGGTGCAAGAGATGAATAGTATACTCCAACGTCGACTACCCGATCACGAGAAAATTCAACTCTACCATCAGATGCTGAACCGGTACAAGACGTTTATGGATCAATATAGGGGTAGTACACCACCAGCACCACGACCAGCAGCGCCAGCACCCACACCGCCTTCATCACCTCAGCTGGAAGATGAAGTGTTGGCCAGTGTCCCCAAGGCATTCAAGACCAAGGCTCGTTTATTGTTGGACCGGGTGAAACAGAATCCCGATATGGGTTGGAGCGATCAGGGGGAACTGCTTATTCGAAACCGAGTGGTGCCTGGGTCTCATATCACCGATTTGATCAACGATACGGTACGCTATCGCAAACACTCTAATCCACCGGGCTGGGAAGCCTTTGCTCAGGGGTTGAAAGACACACACACTCCTCAAGAATTGGTGAGGAATCCTAACCGTTGGGCCTTTATGCAGCGGACCCAGCGATCGCCGAGTAGACCACCACCACCACCACCACTGCTACCACCCTCTTCTTGGGCACCGGAGTCACCTCCCAAAACACCACAACGACGGGCACCTACTTTTTCACCCCTTTTACCACGCCACCCCCTGCAACCACCAAGATCTAAGTCACCGCGACGATCACCACGCCGAGGTCGTCCGCCCAAGGCCCGGGAGCCCTATTAAAGCCAGGTGCAGAAGCAAGAAAGTTCAGTCGTCACGTTTACCTCACGTTGCCCAGTAACAGTTCGCACGATGTGTTTCCTGACACCACCTTGGCCAAGTACGTGACCCAATTACCGCAACCGTAGCATTCACCTGGACGGTGGGAATGTGGACTGGTGGATATTCAATACCCTTACTCGTGGTACAACGTGCGAGGCAAGGGAGTATGGTACGAGGTGACCTACGAAGGCAAAGTAAACCGACTGACTCTCCCCGAAGGCCAATACGATACCCCCAAGGCGTTCATAGAGGGTCTGATCACATTGTTGAATTACAAGTCTCTACGGGTGGTGACGAATAGTTCAATTACAACACATATAAGGGAAGTGGGAAGAGGTGCCGACATACTGACTGCGTCACATGACTTCACAGAATAGTCCTCTGGTTAACCTATTCTAAAGCACATACCAAGAATCTAACGATTAGTGATATGTGTTGTATCTCAGGTGCGCTTTTATTGTACCTGTTCATGTGGCAACTTGGATGATATGACCACACGGCCCCTAGCACCGGCATAAGCGGTATTAGATACAAATCTAGAGAGCTATGATGGAAATGCTCTGACAACTCGTATACTGGTAATTGGCGAGCTGTTTCGCTGTGACAACTCGTACATTGGAGACCCATCAAAGCCTATCCCTTCAAGAATCACGTGATCTTCGATTACAACGCACACAACGACAAGGCCTGTATCCTGCTCAGCCCCAACGTGGGTGTGAAACTCAGTCCTAGGCTACAGCAAATGTTAGGTATCCCTTACGACATCTACGCGGGTCCCACCACCGACAACGGTGACGTTGTGATGGATATGAAAGTGGGTATGTACGGACTCTACGTCTACTCGGACGCGGTGGACAGCCATATTGTGGGCGATGTGAACACACCTCTGTTACGGGTGGTGCCCATTAGAAAGAAGTATGGCGATCAAGTCACCCAGAGTTTCAACCACATAATCTACCTGCCCGTACGACACACCGATATCAACACGATCACGGTGGATATAAGAGATGACACGGGACGCCCGGTCGCATTCGAACGAGGGAAAGTGGTGCTGACACTTCATTTCCGACAAGCACGTTCTCCTCACTTCGTATAATGTACGTGCCTTACCAGTGCCATACGGCCAGCTATGCCGACTACTACAAGAAACAAACGGGAGGTAGCTTGCCCATCTTTAGCGGTGCACGCATGCAACGAGGTCACGGATTGGGTAACATACTAGGCAGCATCGTCAAAACGTTCTTGCCCTTGGTGACACGGGGAGTAAAAGCGGTGGGTAAACGAGCGGTACGCAGTGGACTGCGCGTGGCCGGTGATGTTTTGGGAGACACGGCACCCCGTCAAGCCTTGAAACGACGGGCCCAAGAAGCAGGCAGCGTCTTGATCGCCAAAGCCCTTAAAAGACAACCACGGGCACAGCGAAGAGTCATTCGACGACCGACACACCGACGACGCACACCCCGGAAGAAGAAGGGTAAGAGAGACATCTTCGCATAATGGCATTCATTCACTCCGAGTCGTGTCCGTCTACCAACAGTGAATTGGATTTGTGGACTATTCCACCCACACAGACCAGTGTCGCCGAAGGCCGTTGGGTAGAACATCGACCCCTGGCTAGCCTGACGGGTACGGGACCGCTGGAATTTACCATTGAAAACAAAGATACGGCCTACCTGGATTTAGCCCACACGTACTTGTACGTGAAAGCCAAAATAGTGGACGGAGACGGGACGCCCATCGGGAACGATGCGGTGGTAGGCCCGGTGAATCTTTGGCTGCACTCCTTGTTCCAACAGGTGGATATCAGTCTGAACGATAAACTCATCAGTACGTCCACCAATACGTACCCGTACCGAGCCTACATCGAGACGCTGTTGTCGTACGGAGAAGATGCCAAAAAACACACTTGCAAGCCTCGCTGTACTACAGGGATGCGCCCGGAGCCATGGATGCCGTGACCGTTGTCAATAATGGGTTCGGCCATCGCAGGCAGTTTACAGCCAGTAGCCGGTCCGTCGATATGATGGGACGACTGCACGCCAATCTGTTCCTGCAAGACCGCTACATGATGAACGGTGTATCCATCAAGATCAAGTTGATCCGCTCCGCACCCACTTTCGCCTTGATGGCCGGTGGAGATGCCCCCAATTACAAGATAATCACAAGATGCAGCCCTGTTTGTCCGTACGGTGGATTTGCAACAGGGCGTGTTGCTGAGTCACATGGAAGCCGTATCGAAAAAACCAGCCCTGTACCCAATCCGACGCGTACAGACCAATGTGTTCTCTGTGCCAGCAGGTACGATGATGGCCAATCGTGAAAATTTATTTCTAGGGGATCTCCCTAAACGTCTTACCCTGGCGTGTGTCACCAACACCACTTTCAATGGACAGTGGAGTGAGAATCCGTTCCACTTTCAACATTTCAACCTCAACTTTTTGGCACTGCACGTGGCCGGCCATCAAATTCCAGCCCGTCCGTTACAACCGGATTTTGGTAACCATCACTATGTGCGGAGCTACCTGAACCTGTTTACAGCCACAGGACAAAACAATCAGGACGAAGGAAATACCATCACTCGACGAAACTTTGGCCGTGGTTACACTTTGTTCGCCTTCGACCTCACCCCTACCTTGGAACACGATCATCAGCTGGCCTTGCTCAAGAAAGGAAACTTACGGTTGGAACTGCGTTTCTCCGTCCCTCTACTCCATACCATTAACGTGATTTGTTACGCCGAGTTTGATAACGTCATCACCGTGGATCAGCAAAGAAACGTCCTGTGTGACTACGCCAGCTAGAGTCATGGATACAGAGCAGCTGATGGCCATACTCCAGCGAGATCCTCGGGTACCCTTTCGAGGTGTGTTTCCACGCAAAACAAAACATTGTTTCCACGCAAAACAAAACATTGTTGCGACGTCACAAAACATTGTTGCAGAAACTTATAAAACAGGGCTATTCCACCAAGCGCCTCCACTCAAAGTTTCTCAAATTTGGCGATACATATCGCATGCTGATAGCAAAATACGAACGTAGCATGCAAGATCTATGGCGCTACGTTTTGTAACTTGTGTCTAATTCCGCTTAACCCGGGGCTAGGGGCCGTATGAACCCATGTACTTCAAGATCCTCATGGTACTCATATGAACAGTCACAATCAAAGCGTGACTGAGATACATCTTTTTTTTAGATGACGACTCTATAACGAATATTATGGATTAAGAATACTGATCAACGATACGGATTTGATATTTTTGGAACATCATGATGTCTTGCCGGCATCACTGAAAACTGTTGACCGCTTCTCTCTTGCAGGAAACTAGCCTATGTTTATGTATACTATGATTGTCTTTTTGAATTTGGTGCTAATACTGTTATGTGGAAACTGGAATAGGTCTTTGGATTATGGACGCGGATATTCTCTAATGGACGACGGCTGGATTATGAATGACGGACTAGACGCTTGTAATTCTACCCACCAGGGCAAACCCATCGACGGGGAGTCGACGATCTCCTATGCGCTTCTCTGTGGCGTTGGTCTGATGGCGTATATAAATTCCCCGTCGATAGGCTTTCCAATCCAACCACTGGTCAGCCAGATGCTTGTAGGGGGTACGTTGCGGTGTGAAATGCTGGCCTTCCGCCAACCAGCGTGTATAATGCCCACTGGGCATAGGTTGGGCGAGAGACCACAGATACAGGGCATTAGCGTCAAATCCAATGATTTTGGCACAGGGTTTCCCACCGGGGAGAGTAGTGACGTCCTTCTCGTGATAACGGTGGAAAATAAGGCTAGGTCCGCCCACGATATTCTGCTTTAAACAATCATACATATCCGCGTCTTTTTGCTGTATCAGCGAGAAGTATGTAGGACAATCTTGAAAAAGATGGCGAAACGCCAGACCCGGTAAACTCAAGCACTCCTTGAATATGTCGACGTGCATCTCATGACGAAAGAGTTGAACCATTTCCTCGACCGATTCGAGGAAAGGAACCACGTCTAAGTTATTATACCATATCTGGAAATCTCGCAAGGTCTGCATATGTTGGTCGTTCCATACTTGCTGTAGTTCCCGGTACGTGTCTTCCGAACATTCCACTTGCTTCAAATCTTCAAAGAACGCGTCCCGGGATGGTAATTGTGTTTCCTCCAAGCGGTCGAGCGTCGATATATACGTGTAAGGGAACCTCCCTTTGGTTTGTGCACAGTCATACGCCTTCACCCACTGATCATAGCTATAATTGGGAGCTAAGTAGTTCCGTACATCCAGGAAATGGAGTGATGTGGTGGTGAGGATTATTGATCTTCTTGATGACGGACTTGATGGTATTAGCCTGGGCCAAGTGAGGGTAGAGAAATTCCTTCACCATGTTAAGATCGTATCGCCCCGAGTTGAAGCCGAGCACAGGTAACTGGCCTAGGTATTGTAGGAAGCGGGCTTTCAATTTCTCCGCATACGGTTTAGGTAAAGGTACATCCTGCGACTGAATGGGTTCCGGCTCCTGGGTGTCAGACTCTGACTCTGACTCTGACTCTTCATCGTCGCTGAACGATACACCGGGTATAGGAATCCGGTCGTCCAGTTGGTCTAGTACGTCCTGGAACTTGGACACCAACAATTCCGTACTGGCCGCACTGACTTCCTCTAAATAACCCATCATGCGGGTAATCAACTCATGGGAATCCCCCGACGACACGAAACAGACAGGTGCAGCGTCATAGCCGGGTACGTTGGTGGAAATGCTCACACTGAGGGGAATATGGGGCTGCGTCCACTGCGTTTTCGCTGAGAACATGTCCATGGGCTCCAACAGGGCCTCAAAATCGTAACACGCCCGGTAGGGAAAATAACGGTCCTCTTCCGGTATGACAAGACCCTCATCGGCCAGTTCCTCGAAAATAGTGGGCGTATTATGATACACGCCACCAGGAAATTTGCGTTTCACACTGTTGTCACAACTCTTTTCGTGTCGATGTAAGTTGAACGATTCTTTGAACACTCGATGGCATTGGGCACAACTGTAAGACTGGGCGTACAGGCTCATATTGTAGATGAGGGAAAAATGACTCACCCCATTGTCGTCGAAGACATTGACTTTCATCATAGAAGCATACCGTTCTGTTGAGCGATGAACCAATTCAGTCACAAATATGTCATCCTCGCATCGTAATCGGTATACAAAGATATTAATGTTGAACAGAGTTTCCACGACATCCAAATTCTTCAAGGGGACTCCACGGAACTGCCGATCATCCAGGTCTTGCTCCTGTAAATACTGTCTCCAATAGCCATTGGCCACTTTGTCACAATTCCGGGGATTACACTCGTCCACATACACGGCTAAACACCGAAACAGACATTTCCGGTCTTTGTAGGGACCACACGAACCTCCAGTTAACGCATACAGTCCTCTTCGATGAAGCAGCCAAGGTGAAAGAATGACAGGAGCACCGATAGGATGATCTCTCATTTTGGTGACGAAAAATGTGACGTTGGTGACCATTTCTAGAGTCCATTTGGTATTGGGTCGTTGCAACCGGGCCCATTCCAACGGGTCCAACGTAGTCAGTTGGTCGATGAGTGGCTCCAGAGAAATTGCATCCGTCACCGTGAAGGGCTGATCAAACACACAGGTATTATGGCTGGGATAAAAATACCGCAACTGGTCTGTCTCTTTGTGCCGTAAGATGTAGCCGAATGCCATATTCAACTTGAACGCTGTGACCTGATCTGTGAAAATGTTCTCGGCGTAAGTAGAAAGATACGTGAGGTCCTGCAGTCGAAAGTTATACAAGTCCAATAGACGACGGTGACGGTGAAAACAATGGCGTATGGTGGTCCAGTGACGTCGATAAATCTCACTCACACGCTCGTCTTCGGGCAAGAATTCAGCCGGAGGCGCTCCTGGATCCCCTGGAAAATCTTCTCCACGTCTCATGCCGCAGTGAGGCTCCGGCAAGTAGCTCCTGTCGTCAGAGTGGTTCAGGCTGGTGAGGTAGGCGGGTCAGGCAGGCTGGTGAGATAGCTCCGTTCGGCAGGCCAATGAATGCAGCAATACTCCTAAAAATTTCCACTTTTATACGTTTTTTTCGTGACATTCGGGTCTTTTCGGTAACCTCCGTGGGTTTTCGGTCACCTCCGTGTCTTTTCGGTGATGACATTCGGGTGTTTTCGGTGACCTCCGTGTGTCTTCGGTAACCTCCGTGTATTTTCGGTCACCTCCGTAACATCTTTACGGACCTCACCGAACTCTCCGTGACTCTTCGGTAATCTCCGTGACTCTTCGGACACCTCCGCCACATCTTTCGGTACCCTCCGTCACATCTTCACGGACCTCACCGAAAAAACACGAACCTGACCGAAGACACACGGAGGTGAACGACTTTGTGGGAAAAACCCACAGACAAGTCAGTACATCTCCTATCTAGTCCAGCAGTTTGGTGAAAAAATTGTGCCATTTTGGCAACAAGCATGAAACTTTCAGGAATGATAGAGTTTGACTAACAGAAAAAAATTAGATATGGGGCCATTTGAAAAATCCAATATGGCCGCCATTTCTTAAGGATTTTCTTAAGAATTATAGTAGAAACTGTGTGTTTTGTCTTCCATCTTCGGATTCAGAGACATTCTATGAGGAATTATGCACTGGATGATGTCAAACCAATTGGCACGTGAAAAACCCAAGATGGCCGCCCAAGAAGGATGTACAACAGTTGTGTGAAGAGATGTTCATATACACACCCACTTTCTCGGGGTGTTCTGACCCTACACCTGCCTGAGTATAGGAGTTATTATAACATCACTATATGTACTAACATGTACCTCAGAGCAGTTGTTTCGGATAATTTCGGGAATATATCTTATGTATATCCCAGGCATATCTCTCATCAGGGGCCAAGCCTAATCATGAATATATTTAACTATTCACGATAAATACTCTCATATTCTCGTAGATATAGTGATGCCGGAGTTACCCACGGGCTAAAATCTAACATTATTTTAGATTTACACTCTCCTTCTGCGTTACTGTTGTCTGTGCTTTACACAACACTGCACACGTTGTGTAATCGTTTATTAATTTCGATTCACACATATCTTGTTTTTCTCTTCTTTCTTGCTGACTGTTCTTCTCACGTGCCAGTGTATTTTAGCAATATACTTAACGGAGTGGCACGATCCCGGCATGGTCGTCACAGGAGATTCTGATTATGCATCGAAAAACATCTCGAACCTGATAGCATATTCTTACTATTTCTCAATCCAGGTGTCGGAACATGAATCTCACTTAAAGAGATATTAAATACGGGTAATGTTCATTTCAGGATGTCAGCCGCTGTCTGCATTCCGTCTCTCAATGTTTGTAGTCTGTGGGAACATGATTCTCACTAAAAGAGATATTAAATACGGGTCATGTTCATTTCAGGATGTCAGCCGCTGTCTGCATTCCGTCTCTCGATGATTGTAGTCTGCGGGAACATCTAACACTGTCCCAAGCCGTCAGTTGAATCTATGTGTCCGTCCACTTTGAAGAGGTGCATCGATCTACGTGCTTTGTTTGTTTGTTTGTGTTATGACTACAGCCATATATACATATAATAGATGTATATGATCAGCTCTACCAATATTAATTGGGGGTCTCAGCGCTGACCTATATGATATCATGTTGAGCCCTTCAAGAGCGTGTTGTTTTGGATATTTATTTATCTCTCATTCAACCGTGCTTTGTCATTCTCCATTAGGAGATGTGAAGCTGGATGTTGTCAACAAGGTCAAGTATACTGTTATTACAACCACGTGCGTACCAGTCTTGAAGAAGTGGACCAGCTGAAACATCAGATTGCGGTGCAGGTGTTTATATATTGAGCTTTAACAATATATACGCTGATACGATATACTGGGTTTAATCATAGCGCCTGACGCTGGCCCACGTATACATCTACACGTTGAGCTTGAGAGGATTGTAGCATACAATGCCTTCTGCAGTGGGTGTCAAAATAACCAATCAGGTGCCGGCATTTCAACCAATCAGTCAGAGCGATTCTGTGCCAATCAGCGGGTGACGAACGATTTCTTATAGCCAATTATATCATTCGCGCCATGTACCGACTGGGCCATGCCACCTGGAGTTTCATCATTCAACTGACGGCTTGCGACAGTGTTAGATCACCCCGCAGACTACAACCATCGAGAGACGGAAGGCAGACAGCGGCTGACATCCTGAAATGAACATGACCCGTATCTAATATCTCTTTAAGTGAGAATCATGTTCCCACAGACTACAAACACTGAGAGACGGAATGCAGACAGCGGCTGACATCCTGAAATGAACATGACCCGTATTTAATATCTCTTTAAGTGAGATTCATGTTCCGACACCTGGATTGAGAAATAGTAAGAATATGCTATCAGGTTCGAGATGTTTTTCGAAGCATAATCAGAATCTCCTGTGACGACCATGCCGGGATCGTGCCACTCAATTAAGTATATTGCTAAAATACACTGGCACGTGAGAAGAACAGTCAGCAAGAAAGAAGAGAAAAACAAGATATGTGTGAATCGAAATTAATAAACGATTACACAACGTGTGCAGCACAGACAACAGTAACGCAGAAGAAGAGTGTAAATCTAAAATAATGTAAGATTTCACCCCGTGGGTAACTCCGGCATCACTATATCTACGAGAATATGAGAGTATTTATCGTGAATAGTTAAATATATTCATGATTAGGCTTGGCCCCTGATGAGAAATATGCCTGGGATATACATAAGATATATTCCCGAAATTATCCGAAACAACTGCTCTGAGGTACATGTTGGTACATATAGTGATGTTATAATAACTCCTATACTCAGGCAGGTGTAGGGTCAGAACACCCCGAGAAAGTGGGTGTGTATATGAACATCTCTTCACACAAGGGTCAGAACACCCCGAGAAAGTGGGTGTGTATATGAACGTTTCTTCACACATCAGCAGTTGATCAAATGTGGCTGTAAACTGACGAATGGATGCCGCGGACGCTGCAAATGTGTAAAAGCAGAACTCAAATGTAACAGCCTGTGTTCATGCAGTGGTGACTGTGAACGTGATTAGTCATCCTCATGCAGTGGACAGTTCTCTTAACTACTGGTGTGCAACATTCTATTCTTTACCCTGGCTGTAAGACGAAAAACACAGTTGTACAGCACTGCATAAGAAGATTCTTATGGAGTGGCGGCCATCTTGGATTTTTAAGTGTCAATCGAGTCTAGATTGTCGAGTGCATATTCCCTCATAAAATACATCACAACTCAAAGCTGTAAGACGAAAAACACAAGTTGTACAGCAATTCATAAGAGAATTCGTATGGAGCGGCGGCCATCTTGAAAATGGCGCCCATATTGGATTTTTTCAAATGGCCCCATATCCTATCTTTTTTAATAGGTGAATGACTATCATTGGTGAAAATTTCATGCTTGTTGCCAAAATGGCACAATTCACCCCAAAATATTCACCAAACTGCTGGACTAATCATGTTCCCACGGACCTCGCCGAAAAGACACGGACCTGACCGAAGAGGTGAACGACATTGTGGGAAAAACCCCAGTACATCCTCCGCTCACCGAAAAGACACGGAGATGAACGAAGACACAGACAGGTCAGTACATACCCTATCATGTTCACAGGTCACGTCCCATTCACCCAGACCGGAAGTGACGTCATACGGTCACGCACCATTCACCCAGACCGGAAGTGACGTCATACGGGACTGGTGGCACCCCCTTACCTCCCTGGAAAAACCGCGTCGAAACCCTCACTCCCTACTACTACCTTGGCCTTCGGTGGAACATGAATCATTTCAACGGAGTGAGTGATTGGTCTCACCGGAAAATAATTGACCAATGTTATATTTCTCGTGTATTATGTGTGTCCAACAACACAACAAAACAGTGATGATTAATAGTGAAATAAATCAGTGCTAGTATTGCTTGTATTTTTACCGGAATTAACGACCGTTGTTGTTATTTATGTTTCCCCATATGGTTCACGTTTTTGGACCCTATAAAAACAACACCGCAGAAGCTATATTAGAGCACTATTTTCCCCTTAGAAGGCGCTAGAATGCGCCAAATGAAGTCTAGAATTTCATTTTTTTCTGGGGGGGGGGGTGGCATGCCCCCGGACCTCCCTAACGTGGCGCGCTTGTAGCGCGCATTGCTGGGATCACGTTCCGCTTTATATGAAATCGCACCCCCCCCCCCCCTAGAAATCCTGTGTACGGGCCTGCACGTGATGGGTAAGGTAGAAGAAATTAGTAGTAGGTAAAGGTGAAATTCTGTTGAACTTGACGTTTTTAGGCTGTGGCGTGAGGCTGGATAGCGATATCCCATGTTAATATCCACGTGAGGGGGCGTTTTGAGACTGTGGCATGGAGTTTTGAGGCTGAAAATAAGGGTGGGAATGAGATTGTTAATGTGGTGGAAATGTGGCGGAGAGAGAAATGAGGCTGGAATTGTGGCGGAAATTCGGTGGAGAGAGAAATGGGGCTGGAAATGTGGTGGAGGCAGAAATTGGGCTGGAAATGGAAAGGGAATTGGGGAGAGTAGATAGGCTAAATCTGTCAGCATTTTTGAGAGGGCGGGTTTGTGGGGCTGTGACATGAAGTTTTGAGGCTGTAAATGTGGTGAAGGGATGACGTCACGGTCGGGTCACGTCGGGTGCACACAGACATCATCACAGATGTATCACTGATACTAACGTATAGCTGAACGAACATGAAGAAAGATGACTTGGGGCTCCAACATGTATAGAGCATGTGTACCTGGGGGAAGATGACTTGGGGCTCCAACACGTGTACATGGTCATCTTCGGAAATTTCCGGTAATGTCCGATAAGGGTATAGCTTCTGGGGTAGAGCGGAGATCCCCATGCATAGTCATCCATGCAGCGAGAGATAGCCCATGCATGGTCACACATGTAGACAGGGGAATCCCCATGACCCTGGACACTGATGAGCCCAACCAGTACAACCCCCGGTCACCCATCCAAGTCTTGACCGAGCTCAACGTGGCTTAACTTGGGTGATCTGACGAGAACCGGATCCACTCAGCCACGAGTACAACCATACTAGGAACGGTTGAAAATATTCTAATATACCAATAAGATAATGGATATATACTTGGGATCCGATGTTTCAATCATATATCTTTGTGAGGCATCTTATATTTTCTGTCTCGCACTGTGGAATACTATGGGAGGGGTTTCGAAGACATGGGTTACCTTTTGCTGAAAGTTTTTGAATGAAGCACTCGTGGAGCAGCGTCCGACTAGATTGGTGTGAAGTGGAAATGCCGTCCATCTGTGCATGCGCAGACAGAGAATAGTGGGAAAAGGGCATCCCTGGTCCGAATGGGCCATGTGGGGTGTCAGTTTGAAGCATTGCGGAAGCATCGTCCGACTGGCATGATGATGTTGTCGGGTTTCATCAATCTGCGCATGCGCAGTCTTACAGTATTATAGAAAGAGGGAATTTGAGGGTGGGAGTTCGGGCAATGTAGGGACCATCCGTGGTCCAAAGGGACAGCGTGGGGTGTCATGTTGAAGGGCTCGGCATGTAGACTACGACTGGTATGGTTATATTTGAAATCGCGTCATGCTACGCATGCGCAGTTGGACAGTAGTAACGAAAGAATTCAGAGATGCGGAGGAACGTGTTTGGCCATCTAAGGACCATCCCTGGTTCAAATGGGTCGTGTGGGTTATCATATTGAAGTTTTCGTGGTGTAGTCAATAAGGCATGGTTTGGACCTGAAGTGACGTCATCTGTGACTTCTTTAGTAGTAAAGTGAGAGAAGAGAAAGTGCAAGGGGCGATATAGGGGTATATCTCATCCAAATATGGCGTGCATGATGTCATATTGAAGCTCTTGGCGTGTAGACTACGAGTGGATAGGCTTAAACTGGAAGAGACATGCTGCGCATGCACATTCTGGGATCAGTAGCGAAAGTGGTCATTTTAGACGTGTAGAGGGGCATATTCCAGCGACTGAGGGGCCATCCTGGGTCCGAATATACCATACGTGGTGTCATTTTGAAGCTCTTGGCGTGTGGTCGATGACTGAAGCAGTTTGGTCCGGAGAATGACGCAGTAGTAGAGAAAGCGCAAGTCGAATTATTACACTTCAATGCACTAACCCATTGGACATGTCGAGCCTGGAGTGAACCATGGAGTTGGGTACATGGTCGTCGTAGGGCAGGGATATGATACGTATGAGTTACATGGGGTACTATTGAAGCTCCTGATGCAACGTCAACGGAGACAACTGTTGTCGAAAACTGCTGACCTAGGAATAGAGAAGCTATACCCATACACAATGGAACCGGTTTAGACCGGTTTGAAAGGGTTTGAATAAGTTTGAGAATGATTTTTATTGACCCACCGTGGTAATTACAAGCGTCTAGTCCGTCAGTCATAATCAGTCGTCGTCCATTAGAGAATATCCGCGTCCATAATCCAAAGACCTATTCCATTTTCTATATAACAGCATTAGCATCAAATTCAAAAAGACAATCATAGTATACATAAACATAAGCTTGTTTCCTGCAAGAGAGAAGCGGTCAACAGTTTTCAATGATGCCGGCAAGACATCAAGGCAAAATATCAAATCCGTATCGCTGATCAGTATTCTTAATCCATAATATTCGTTGTAAAGTCGTCATCTAAGAATGATGTATCTCAGTCACGCTTTGATTGTGACTGTTCATATGAGTACCATGAGGTTCTTGAAGTACATGGGTTCATACGGCCCCTAGCCCCAGGTTAAGCGGAATTAGACACAAGTTACGAAACGTAGCGCCATAGATCTTGCACGCTACGTTCGTATTTTGCTATCGGCATGCGATATGTATCGCCAAATTTGAGAAACTTTGAGTGTAGGCGCTTGGTGGAATAGCCCTGTTTTTTAAGTTTCTGCACCAATGTTTTGTGACGTTGATTAAAATCGTCGCATTTAACAAGGATCTAGCAAATGCTACTAAGCGAGATATGTATACGCCATAGTCGACGAGAGAGAATGCCCGCTTCATTTTATAGAGATATAGATCTAAATATAATGTGCCTGTAGGGCTATCTGTAGTTTCCTTCAAATCCAGTGAAGGTGGATATATATCCTTCACTGCGTCATTTATATAGCGATTATCCACAGCGACAAGATCGCCATCAATACCTGCCTCAACGCATCTGAAGCCCGTCTTCACGCAGTGACGTTCTAACGTTGGGAAGTAAGATCCTATACATACAGACATACACCTATGTGTAGCTCCATGGGTGAAGTCCGTGCTAAGCCCTATTCTGATTGGCTAGTCCAATGAGAGAACAACAGATGCAAGGATTACAGGTCAATCATTTTATTATCCCCACCATCACAACACAAACGAGCTGGAGGAGCCTCAATGGGTGTGTTTACAATTCTCATATGCTCTTGTCTTGTCCAATCAGAACCCGCCCGTGCCAATCTCTGACTGCTCTCGTCCAATCAGAAGCCGCCCTTTGAGAAAATGTACTTGTGTTACATCAGTTTTGGCCATGTTTGCTCTCGTTCCTGTTCAATGGCCTTCTATTAGCTCTGGGCTATCCCTAAGCGTCTTCGGGCAGTGCAGGCCTTAGGGCACAATGTGGAGAATTCTGTGTAAAGCTCTTGTTGTGTACAGTCAGGCACTACCCCAACCATGGTGTGATTTTGACGTCATGGTGAGTCGGTACACTCGGGAGTAGTAAGGAACGCGCAGATACGGGCAGATGCACAGATACAATGAAAAGTATATCTTAAAACACTAACGCGTAGGGGTTACTAGTGGTATGTGGCCGTTGAAGACGCCTGTGAAGTATAGGGAGAGAATAGTATTGATAGAAATGACGTCAACGGAAGTGGAGAAATCGCAAGTACGATTGGATTAGGTATGGATATGGGACTAATCGGCTCCTACACCCCTATACACTAGTGCATACCGTAACTAGTGGCATGTGGATACGCTAAAGGGTTTTCTGGGTAGGACATGGTGGGTCTGTCTACCCTGGTAGAGTTACCTCCCCTGTAGGGTACAGGGCGTTGAATTTGCTTATAGTGATTAGTAAAATGGTGTGTGTCAGGAGTGAGATTCCAACCCACGTCTGCATGTGCAGACCAGTATACCCATGCTCTTGGCGAAGGAAATATAATGGATCTTTAGACTGGCGCCTTAGACCACTCGGCCATCCTGAGAAATCATGGTCAAAATTATCCCTATATAGTGGTACATATGTACAACGGTTTCACAAATATGTCGCGGTATAACAAAACGGTGCGTGTCAGGAGTAGTATTCGAACCCACGTCCCCACATGTGTGGACCAGCACATAAGACAGGCGCCTTAGACCACTCGGCCATTATGACAAACGCTGGTCACCATGGTCAAAATTATCCCTGTATAGTGGTACATATGTACAATGGTTTTACAAAATGATGCGGTATGGATGCCGTTAATACCTTTACCGTCCGTCTTAATTCCAGACGCGATAGAATGTAGTGGGCAGGCTGTCTGGGTGTGTTTACAATTCTCGTATGTTATTGTCCATGCATCAGACGCATCCTCGACCGTTGGATGTTCGGTGTGAGATGTGGTGGTGACTGATCACCGTCATCCGTAGACAGGTCTGGACTTGTCTGTGCTTGACGTTACGTAAGCTGAACTCACTCCCATTACGCTACACTGGTGCTCTGTATTACCTACGTTGGTGTTCTGTAAGGCCACAGTGCTGCTCTGTAACACAACACAGACGCTATAAGCGCTGCTAACACTAATATGTATAAGAAATCATATAAAATCAGTCTCAGATCGCACATTCACTAGATATTTATCATCCAAATTTGTCTTTCTCCGTAAATGTTTGGTCTTGAAGCGGAATACCGTAAAATATATAAAATCTATTATCATATCATATTATCATGTTGATAAAGAAGTGAAATACCGTAGAATACATAAGAACTGTTTCTACAGCTTAGTTTAAATGTGATATTTGGATCCTAACTATACAGTATCATGAAGTTTCTACCTGGAATGGAATGGGATGAGTTTGTAGATTATCATACCTCAGACTACCAAATTAGTGTACATGCATCAATCTCTGATGTACATCACATTTTCTCAGGAAGCACTGGACATAGACGCGATTCAATTTATTTTTATGCTGAATGTTATTTGGAACCTGGGATTGCATTTCCACACATAAACCCTATATTCTACTGAAAATGTTATCCTTAAATTTTTCATACTGCATAAGCGTTGTAAAAGTTAGCTGCCAACCCGTTACACAAATTAATGCTTTTCCTTAGTATGAATTACTTTGTGACATATATGCCCGCGGAGCGGGTCATTTCATCGCTGGTAACAAAATGCCGCGTCGCCCACGAATTTCATTCTCATTGTATGAGCTGCTGTACTCGTGCAAAAAATGTCCCTTTTTTGTCGTTTTTGTCTGATACGGAAGTCCGGATCTTCAACTCGACACCTTAGATACCATAGAGCTCAAGAATATTTTCAATGATAACACTGAAGAGTGCACGGAGTACTCAAAGTATGGAAGTTTAGCCAAAGTTTTTTTTCTCTGAGGTTTCTTCCTCTTTTCCCACATTTGTTAGAGTGAATGAACGTGGGTCTGCAAAGTCGGTTGTTCTCACGTTGATTTCTCGGACTTGAAACAGTGAACTGATCATCAGTTTGCATGGAGCCCTTGTGCAAAAATACTGAATGGTTGGGGTGGGTTGGGGCGTGGGGTTTTGAGGAGGGGGGCGGGGGGGGGGGCGTGAGGAACTTCCTCAAGTCGACATTAGATGGAAGGACAAGAAAGACAAGGAAATAGTGTGAGAGGGTACAGGACAGAATAATATCCCACGTTCTATGTGTCGAACAACTGACCATCACTCTTGTCTAAACCACAAAGTTTACCAAGGTATTATTAGACTGCAAAATCAAACCTTTATTCCTTGGTTTTCGCTCTGGCACGGCGTGTAAACGGAGAAAGGTGAGAATGGTTTCCAATCAACCAAGGTATGCGTGACTGGCTGGAGAGACACGAATTACCTATAGAACTACCAATACAGGAACTATAACATCTCTACAAACATTTGTACTCTTGACCTGTGCGGCTCCTTCGCGGCGAAAAAACCCCCACATCGTATTCGCTAGTAGTATATAATGGGCCGACTAACTCTCGGAATATGTGTGATGGTAAAACGGGATGATGGAGTATGGTGTGGGAGGCGGGTGAGTAATATGCTCGTACCTTTCGTGAGGACAAAACGCGAGGGTAAATGCGAGTTGTAAATATATGGATTGTGACGCTTGACCATGGACGTTAGATTTCGGACCTGGGGACACGGGCGTATCCGTGACTCCAGGGAAGACTAGGTGAAGTCATCGATGACGTCATCAGTAGTAGAGAAAGTGCAGTTCGAAAGAGAATGGATGCGTCAATGGTGGTGTGAACTAGGGTATAAAATGGCACTAGGTGGACTATGCATGCTCCAAATGTATTATTATGCAGTCAAGGATTCGTGGGAAAAGGTCATTTTCGGGTGGGCATGGGCGTGTTTGGATGATCTATGAGCCATCCTTGCTCCAATTGTGATGAAAACTGGGGAAAAAACTCCGCTCGCTAAAGACCGCAAATGTACAACTCCACCCATGTCAGAGAAAAGGGTCTTCCCAAAATCCGCAAATTTATAACTCAGCTGGTGTCTGAGGAAACGGTCTCCGCAAACTCCGCAAATTCAGAACTCATGTCAGGAAATCTCGTCTCCCAAAACTCCCAAAAAGTCCGCTCGAATCAGGAAAGCGCTTCTCCTAAAACCCCGTTTAAATTACTCCGCGCATGTTTAAAATGAATGTATCTTCTAGGTAGAACTCAGCAACCAGGGTCTTCCCAAAGTCCGCTAATTTAAAGTCCGCTCCTTTGCAGAGCGATCAGGTCGTCGAGAGCAATGACATGGTCTGCCAATTACACCCAGCCCACCTGCGTTAAGCTCACAGCTTTTACACCGGGCAAAGGATATTAGTCCATGAGCTAGAGCACTTACTGGTACCATCTTGAGGGGCAAAACGTCATGGTGATTTTCATATTAGATTATATATGTAGAGTACAAAAAATCATGCTGGCCATGTCCGGTCGGCAGCTTAGTGGCACAAAGTGGGTCAATCCAAGATGGCGGCAAATAGTTGCTATAATCCACATGCTGCTATATGTAGTCGACCTAATTCTCACTGATTGAATTGAATTGAACATTGTTTATAAATGTATAAATGCCAGACTCCCAACAGTAGTGATTGGGATGCCGAACTTCCCGGCTCGAGATGCAGCGTAAGCCACCTGTGATGATCTAGATCTGGTAACCTGAAAATACTCTTAGAGATTTCCCCTGTCGTGAGAGAAGCGTAGGGATGTCAAAGAGCAACCAATAAGACGGCGAAGAAGAGGGGTATTTAATTACCGAACCCAGGCCGACTACTGGGGAACCAGTAGATCATGTTGGTGTAGCCGTCTTGACCGCTCTGTGAAATCCCTCCGCCTCAGGCATGGCTGTTAGTGATACTTACCTCAGGCTTGGGACTCGCTTGCTTGCTTGCTGGCCTTGACTGTGGTGTTGTTCGCCCCCCCCCCCCCTCCCCTTTTTACGAGAGTGCTAGTGGACTATGCGCTGGGCTGCTACCTGTCAGTCTGCACGAGATGTCTCGTAAATAGAAGCTGGTAAAAGTCGAGTTGGCTGTGCCTGCGCAAGACTGGACTATATCATCTAACGATAGGTTTCTCCACAGGTGCCAGGAAATCGTGCGAAGATACTGATGCTAGTAGAGAAGGGGCACCCATTGCAAGTTGATACGCCTCGTGAATCATCTTCAGCCAGGGTGCTATCATATACTTGGTAACATCGGATGCCACCGTCCAGTATAGTGATAGACATAATAGGCGTCTGAATCCCCTTGCTGGATCTGTGCAAATTAGATAATGGCGAATGGCTTTACTGGATAGAGAAGGAGCTCATCTTCCAATCTGTTGGTGAAGTCCAAAAGTGCCGGAATCGAGTATAGGGGTTGTTCACAAAGGCCAAGACGAGTAGGCCCATTCCTTGTATGAACTCCGGGACCGGGTGGAAGAATGTTTTGGACCAACCCTCCGCTAAAGCCGGGGACACACTAGGCGATTTTGTACGCCCGATCCATTTTCGCTTGCGGAATCGTGTAGTGTGTCTGATTGTGCGACGCCGAACTTTGGTAGCGAACACGTACGCCCGACCAATCGGCCATATTCAACATGCTGAATATTGGCGATCAATTTCGGCCGGATTTTTATCGGTGGCGTAGAGATCGGCCAGCGATAAAAAATCGCCTAGTGTGTCCCAAAGATGTGGGACTTTCTCTCCAAAGCGTGCCGTTCAGATATCCCTGTTCCTAAAGCCAGGGACACACTAGGCGATTTTTTATCGCTGGCCGATCTCTACGCCACCGATAAAAATCCGGCCGAAATTGATCGCCAATATTCAGCATGTTGAATATGGCCGATTGGTCGGGCGTACGTGTTCGCTACCAAAGTTCGGCGTCGCACAATCAGACACACTACACGATTCCGCAAGCGAAAATGGATCGGGCGTACAAAATCGCCTAGTGTGTCCCCGGCTTAAGGTGAAGACCGTAAGGAAGGCTGTAAGATAGTGTTTTCACTGGACTTGACTGTAGCAAGTTCTAGTGAAAACCTGAATAACGCTCTCAGGACGACCGCAAAGGTTCCACCTGTTTGAGTTCGTCGAGGTTGTAATGCGATAGCTCGGAGTAGTGCAGAAATGCTGCCGGTCTGGCGGATGTCCACTCTCGTGGACAAGAGTAATACCTTGGCCAGGGTTGATCTGTATCTTTCGATGGCTCTAGCTGATGTTCACACTCGTGGACGGGCGTAACACCTTGACTAGGGCTGATCTGTAAACATCACTGGAACTGATCTGAAACTTCTTTCCAGATGTAGATGGAGTAAAAATCTGTTACTACCGAAGTAGAGGCAGCAACGGGATGGATTCCTCGAGACCGGCACTTGAAATAAGGCCACTTCGACTGGTACAGTTGAGGTGTGGAAGATCGGTTAGCTGATACCATAGTTTCCGCAACTGTTCTAGATGAAAGCTATTTCTGTGAGGTAATCTCGCTGAACTGCGATGCAGCCACAGTGGTACGATGAGAATTATGACGCAGTCATGCTGTGTGATCTTTAGAGGAACTTCCTGTATCATGGCGATTGGCAGGAAGGCATAGGCCAGGGAGTTGTCGCACTTGATCAATGAGGCGTCGCCGGCCAGGATTTGCAGATCTATGATGAATCTGACAAAGACTTGTAGTTCTGCTTTGGCTCTTGTCGCAAACAGGTCTCTCAGAGGTTATCCCCAACGATGGAAATCTGTTGGAATACCTCTTTGTGGGGCGCCACTTCGTCTGGATGATCTTGTCTGGACGGGATAAGTTATCTTCGATGATGGGATAGGCTGTCCGCTGTCCGTCGTCCTGGTGTGTGGCGGCCCGTCTTTGGCATTGTGGGTTGTGTCCAGTGGAGTAAGGTCCTGGTTTCCTGGAATTCTAGCCAAAATCCGGACCCCCCCCCCCCCACTATTTGCTTGTGGGAAAGATGACTATCGAGTTGTCGAAGGTCACGAGACGATCCCTGGAGTTGAGTGTTCTGGTGTCTATGCGTGGAACCCGTCGTGTGGTCGGCAGTGTCTCGGTGTCCCAAGCGTGGGATCCGTCGTGTGGACGGGCCACCGGAACCGATGAGTTGATGGCTTGCTTCAGAGGTACGGCTGACGGAGGGACTGTAGTGGCTGTATCTGTAAACGACCACATTGCGTGATGTCTTGCACTGATGTCAGCAGTCCCAGTAAATTCTTGCAAATGCACCAAAGTTTGCAAGCTACCTGATTGTCAATGCCTGGCAAATGGCCTGAAATGCACGGTCACATGTAAGTTACAGACCTGTGACAACATGGCTGATGAGGACTTCCAACAAGATCAGGATGATGATACGTCTGACGATGACGATTGTGATGACAACCAATATTAGTTGTACAGTGAACTACAATGACTCGTGCGAACTGTTCATTTTGTAGCTACTTGATGAAGATGAAAGATTCATTGCAGAACTGCTTGTTTCCCTCTTAATTATATCATGCTCGATTTGGAGGATACCAAACATGTGTAGGGTGGTATGCGGGGAAGGTGGTGGTGGGGTGGGGGGGGGGGGGGTTGAAGGGATTTTATTCTGCCAAATATTCAGTGATTACACATGATGTTACTATCCAAACTATATATTTCGGTCGAGCTCTACCAAATAATGTCAAGAAATCCAAGATGGCCCTCATGATGGAATCACGATGGCATCACGATCTTGGAAGGTAATTATGGTCTTTAATTTGGTTTTTATTTTCATATTTCTTCCTAAAGAACTGCAAAAACTAATAAAAATGATAGATACTACTCAGCTTTGGCAAAATAAATTACTTTCGTGAGCTTACAGCCAAATTAACTTGGGCAAAAGATGGACTTATTAAGTTCACAAATGTGATTTTCTGGGGACACCATGCGGCCGCCATTTTGAATTTTCCCATGAACATTTGCGCCTAGAATACTGCAATTAGGCTAAACATGGCCTAAACTATTCAGTCAGGCATAAACTAGTCAGCCAGGAAGTTTCAGCTTGCTAGCTGTCTTCTATACCGAAATAGCTTGGAAACTTTTAAAAAGTGCCCATAATTTCCCGCCTTGGTCAGGTAGGGTTACCGTTCATTGGTTGCCATATTATTCGGACTATGTTGCTACACCATACAGCACATGATCTGCTTCACTATATTAGATCAGCTATTGTGTAAAATTGGACAGGAATTGATCAGAAAGATAGACATGTAGCTTGACCAAGAGATCTTTCTTTGATCTTCATGGCTTTTCGTAGCTTTTGGGACGCCATCTTGGATTTACCCACTTTTTAGCCCACCATCACCAGATGGTGGGCTGGGCTGTTCAAATCACTTTTCGTCCGTGGTCCGTCGTCCGTCGTCAGTCGTCCGTCGTCCGTCGTCCGTCAGTCCGTCCGTCCATAAACAATTCTTGTTATCGCGATTTCTCAGGAACTACTGCATGGATCTTTCTCAAATTTGGTACACCGGTTCCCCTTGGGATCTAGTTGTGCAAGATACCTTTTCTGGTCCGATTCGAAAATCCAATATGGCCACCAGGCAGCCATCTTGGATTTCCCCATGAAACCTTGTTATCGCGATTTCTCAGGAACTACTGCATGGATCTTTCTCAAATTTGGTACACCGGTTCCCCTTGGGGTCTAGTTGTGCAAGATACCTTTTCTGGTCCGATTCGAAAATCCAATGTGGCCACCAGGCAGCCATCGTGGATTTCCCCATGAACCCTTGTTATCGCGATTTCTCAGGAACTACTGCATGGATCTTTCTCAAATTTGGTACACCGGTTCCCCTTGGGGTCTAGTTGTGCAAGATACCTTTTCTGGTCAGATTCGAAAATCCAATATGGCCACAAGGCGGCCATCTTGGATTTCCCCATGAAACCTTGTTATCGCGATTTCTTGGTAACCCTTACCAAAAAATCCTATAGGATCCAATGGGACAGATGATCTGTCCTATAGGATCCAATGGGACAGATGATTTGTCCTATAGGATCCAATGGGACAGATGATTTGTCCTATAGGATCCAATTGGACAGATGAGCTGTCCTATAGGATCCAATGGGACAGATAATTCTGTCCTATAGGATCCTAAGGGATAGATAATTCTGTCCTATAGGACGGATTATTCTATGCTATAGAATATGTGTGTCCTATAGGACAGCCATTCTATCCAGTAAGAATTGTGTTTGTCCTTCACATGTGACAGAGTGTGAGAAACCAAACACATTTTACATGCATACATTTGCAAACAAAAGCACCTCATAGGTGGAAAATGTGAAAAATCTCATAAAAGCAATGTTTTTTTTATAATTTTTTTCTGCATGATACATATTTACAAATATTGAACATAAGGCAAGAAATCGAAGTATTTTGTCTGTTATCATTCGCAAATATCAGCACGAGTATGTCTGTAAGCTTATATATCCAACTGATACAATGCTTCGTTGATTAATTTATTGGAAGATATGAATTTAATTCAATTTCTGGTACACAAATTAAAACCCAATTTAAACATGTAAATTCTACATTCGGAATTTCTGTAGCCTTTTAATTACATCAATCGAGGCAGTAAATCCTAATAGATTAAACATATTCTGTTTTTTAAATCTCTGTAAAATGGGGTCTTCGATGGAATTTTTTTTAACTGTGGAAATGGTATTAAAAATTAGAAAAAAGAGGCATGTTAGTGCATTACCTCGATTTCAGTATTTGTTAGTCCACGTCGGGGATCAGCAAATGTAGTATACAATGACATAATAATGCAATTCGTAAATACCGAATATGCATATATATACAAATACTAACATGGTAAACACTCTTCATGAAAACCAAATTTTACATTCGCTTCACTCCAAAAGAGCATAAAAACATCTAAAGAGATTCATTACAAAATGTTAGTTTACCATGTAATCATTTTAGATGTATATGGTTCTGTTAGGAAGTGTCCATACTGTTGTAAACGATCTGATTGTTCAATAAGCTTATTGAGATAAAAATTAATCTCCATTTTTTGGACAATCGATCAAGTAAATTTGAACAGTTCATCAAATCTAGAAAATAAAGTATAAGCTTACTATCCGCAGAATTTAACAATTGGGAATTTTTACCCTATAGTTCAATTGTTCATTGACACAAAATAAATTTCTTCCAATGAATACAAAAATATCCCCTCATGGTGGCAACAGATTTCCAGCAGATAAGGCAGCAGATGTAGAAATGTACTTTTCTTGATTGATTGAAATTGTAGTTTAACTGCCGCTTCCCATACGGATTTCGCGGCCCATCAACTCAACGTTTTATTTAAATTTCACGGTACATTTCTTCGTTAATTTAAGATCTTTTGCAGCGCTAGATATTAAAATAAATAATTAAATAATAAATAACAATAACAACGAGGAAACATAAATACTAGTACTTTTTTTTCTTCATCTCCTCTGGTTTTATAGCATTTCCAAAAGAGAAACAGCTTGATACAATGCGTTTGTATCGCAACAAAGAATTTGGGGTTTCAGTGGACGACAGAGGAGGCATGAATAAGCCTGCGTTTGCAGCGAATATAAATAAATAATTTACAAGAGTTGAATGTTGGAAAACAGGGGGTAGTCTTCCACATTGTCTAATGCATTAATTTCCCGATCAAAGATAAAGTGGGCTTATTCTACCGGTATGGTACTGCATTAAACTGGTCTGAAATACCATTTCTGCTCATGCTGTTTCAAATAGTTAATGCTACCATTGTTTAACGATACCGTTAAGACTTCCGCCCGTCATGTTATGACTTTTCCCAGCGAACCAAACTCCCCCACAGTGCAATATGATCTTTACCGGATTACCCTGAACGAGCAAAAAGTTATATACCGGCTGTCCTATCAACGGAAATATAGTACATATGTTCACATTATGTGTTAAAATCGGGGCTGAAATATCCTAAGTTTTCCCCCATATAATTGTGTGTTAATCAATATACCTCCCCATTTTGTTAGATACAATGACGTCACTGGGGGAGTTGCATACTGTTATAAATTAGCACTTTACACTTTAATTTTTAATAAATAATTAATTAATAATCAGTCCAATCCAAAGATTTTATAATAAAATTGGACATGATTTTCAAGAAAAAAATGGACATTAATGAATACTCTACCCTCTTCATTATCACCAATTATATACAGATAATATTATTTTATTTTCCTGGTAGTCTATTACATTAGCAATTGACTTGCTGGTATTAATCCAACAATTTGAGGAGAGTTATCTCCCCTGTACCGGTATATTTTAATTGGTCACTGGTGGCGCCACCATGCTGTCATATGAGAACAGAACAACTGCAGGATAGAGTGCAAAAAGCAAGATGATTTGTTCATGTTAAGCTGGAACTATTGAGGTTTGAAGAACTGTATTGCAGATGGTGATGAGTGAAGCTACATGTAGTGATGGTAAGTAAGTTATAAATATAATTATAATGTTATAACTTAATTAGCAAAACAATTCTAATTTCTAGTTAAACTCAGAATGTTGTAATCTGGACCCTCTATGAGCTTTCACAATCAACAAGTTTTTCTTGATATACTGGACATATTAAACAATTGATATTCTTCTCAGTAACTACTGCAGCACTTCACCTTATATTTGCAGTCAAAATTAATGACTCATTTAACCTGGAATTCACAAAGAAATATCCATAACTCGATCTGTCTCAATATCTTTTTCAGATCTACCCAGCAGGTTCATCAAGGCAGTGTGACTTGCCATTGTTGCATTGTCAGCTAGAAAAGCCCAGGCTTGGGGACCTCATGTGAAGAGTGGCCATGCAGCCCTGGAGGAAATCCCCCCCAGGGTGAGATATTATCACACCACTGCTTGTGTATTTCCTGTTTATGACAAACAGTAGGATTTAACTTGCTAGGAAGTTGGGAGTGGGGGGGGGGGGAATGTTAGCTCTCAATAAATCAGTTGACATCCTCACTTGTTGTTTTGAAATGTTTATTGTTTCCTGCTTATATTTCCAGAAGATTTGAGAATATTTCCATACCAAAGTTCTGATGAAATCGCAAAGGAATATGACTATTAAAATAAATTGATAACAAATACAATGTTGGCATAACCAATATTTGCTATGATAAAAATGTGACCAGGAAAAGGAGGATAAATTATGATTAGATTTCCTATCACCATAACCATGATAACAGGCTATATTTTAATTGTCTATTTATTGCCCTTCTTTAAATTGCAAATGTCTCACACATCAATCATCTTGGGGGTCTTTTTTTCATTAATATTTATCCGCAGATCTGCAAATGAAGTATTGAACTGTTTTGAATTTTAGTATGGATTGTTTTATTTACGGCGTGTCGATTTTTATTTTAGTAGCCAGCCAAGCCAATATTTTTCTGTCGTAACAAACAATTTATTTATATATTTACTATTTTCTCAGGTTGTCTTGTCCGGTAATATAAGGATGTCTAAGATGGCACTCGCTACGATTAACCGCAGTGACCCCCGGCAGATGGTGATGGATCTGGTGTCGGTCATCTTCACCAGGGAAGAGATGGCAACTTATTCCTTGACCGGCGCAAAGTCAAATGCGAACAAGACTGGCGAATGCAAGCCGCCAATTGACCAGGAAAAAATAACCGCAATACAAGGTAATGTAGTGTAATTTCTCAATTTCTAACTCTCATGTATTATTTCTTTAATTTAGTTCTCGAAGTTAATTGCTTTGTGTGTGCAGTTACATCTACCTTTATTTGATTGTTTCAAAATATTTAAATATCCTAGTAAACCTTCTAAATCAATAACATCCAGGTTGGACCATATTATGGGGCAGAGCAGATATTCTAAGTTAGCTAGCATAGCTTTGATTAATGAATTTGTCTTGAAGCTATTCAAAGGTTCATATGTTTGACGAAAAACACATGCAAGTATCCAATGTATTTTATCTCAAAGATCTAATGACAACAATATTGATTTTTGATACTGATTTTGTGTCTTGGATTGAATGTAAATTTTATAAGGCCAATTCTCGTGAAGCAAGTAATTGCTTGTATTCTATAAGTTGTGGTACAAGTCACACTGTGCGAATGGGGCTGTAAACAGAGATGATTCTTAACTACATGTGTAATTGATAAATCATGTATTTTGTAGAAGACTCTGCCAGTTATAAAAGACGACAGTGATGGGGAAGGAAGTTCGTTTGCCGAAACATCAGAAACATATGCAAATGTAAGTATAAATTACATTATTGACAGTGCACCACATAATGTAACCATACTCTAGTTTTCTCCAGCACATCCACATGTAGCTTTCATTTTTCGTGTTTGCATTTTTCGTGAGTGAAATAGTCCTATTACAGTCGACCAACACAGGCCATATTCATACAGCATCTGCATTTATTTAACTACAATGTAGTTTGTCATTCAAAAGTCCATGAACTGATCAAATACTTAATCCTTTGTTTCCAGATTTCCGACATCAAGAGTGTTGCTGATGATGATGGCACTCTGCGACAGACATTACGAAGAATTGAGGAAGAAAACAGGAAGCTACGAGCAGATATTGGCGATCTTCATGAAAATTTGCAAAGTCTGAAAGGTATGTCTGGCTCAGCATTCTTTCTGTATGCAAGATGGCCAAATAAGGGAACAAGACGTATGCATGAATATGTATTTGGAAATATATGGAAGGGTGTCCTTATATATACACATATATTCTGCAATAACTATTTTCCAAACAAATTTGCTCAA
>JAVTVY010003635.1:0-37615 GCA_036873755.1 Hanleya hanleyi
TCTTCCATCCTCACACGGCCAGGATCCTACACTTATTCACGCTTACATAGAATTGAATATAAAAAAGTTGTTACTTGTCCAGACTGCACGCCTAACGAAAAGATAAAGATAAAATCGTCAAATCTAAAATTCAGCAGCCAGAGGTCCATAATCGCAATCCCTTATTCAGACAATAATGATATTGCCACAAGCCATCTTTGGCATAAAGGCAATGAGTTTGCACTATTAAACGTTTGTTATTTTCAAACAATAAGAAGCAAGATTTACTGTCAAAGCTTTCAACATTTACAGAATCTTATCAAGCTTATTCAAAGATGCTTGACAAAGGCCAGTGCACGTGGATTCACGGCAATTTGTTTCCCCGCCTTGGGCACAGGCCTTCTGAACTTCCCCAAGGATGTGGCGGCCAAGGCGATGTACAATACAGTGACGCAGTTTAGCTTGGCAAATCCAAGTTCGTGTTTGAAGCTGGTCAATTTTGTTGTCTATCCTGCCGATGTCGAGGCAGTAAAGGTACGTGATTGTTGTTTGAATACAGACATATCCAATATCTTTACTGGGCGATAGCGTAAAGTAGGAAAATTGTGAGTGCGCGCGAATTATTTTTTTGTCAGGAATTATGACAGAACTGATCATAGATCGTTTTGCTATACGGGACTCCAGACCGTAGCTACGAAACTGAGCTGGTGGCAATACATTATTTGATATGAAAAGTATTACATATATATATTTATTCTTTCCTCTCAAAGTTTATACTGTAGCCAATGTCTTCTAAAGTTGAGTTCACTTCGATATATCCCTCCGACTGTTTTTCCAGCGAGAGAACCACAACAGAACCACAACTTATTGACAGTCTCTGTATGCATAATTTGATGGGGAATGCTGGGGGATTCAACATGTCAGCCTCGGATAACTGTGCGTGCGATCATTTGTCCGTTACTTGGCGCTTTCATTGTCAATTGTACATGAACTTTATGATTAATATGTGCTCCCAAAATAAGCTTACTTTTATATAAATATCTAATGATTGAAATGAGCTTATTTCACTTCAAATAATTATAAACTTTTTTATTGAACGCATCTTTTCAACGTACGCTATGTATAATTTTGCAGGCGTTTGACACTGAACATGAAATATGGAAGAGATCATTGGCTCCGGCAGGTCGCTCAACAGACAGACGAAAATTTCGTTCAGTCCCTTCTGTGTCGGAAAATCCTGGTATCGGTAAATATTGGGTGTATATCTGCTTTACACTTATATGAAAAGGCATGTAAAATAGGCACTATTTAATCCACCCGAAAGGAATGTACACCTTGGGAAAGTATGCTATCGTATTTCATTTGGACTACATTTACGGTCAAATTGAAGCTACGATGGTTTTATTTAGTAATCGCCCTTATCACAGTTCGATCAATGGCTCTTAAAATTATCTTAACCGTTCTCTTCCCTTGAATAAAGTAAGAAAGTCTATATGTTTTGTATTACGACGACTATATTGTATCCCCTCGATCTATAACATATACGTATAGTTAAGTATTTTTCTTAATCCCCCCTCCCCCTCCCTTTCCCTCTATTACTATCAAAAACACATTTCGATGACAGATAGACTCACACAGATCACAGTATGTACATTTACATTTTAAATTTCTGGCCCTCGGTGGGCATTCAGTACTCGGAGCCTGAGGCTTTGTCATTATAGCTTTGAGAGTCACATAAAAGAAACAAATTCAAAAGTAAATACAACGCCCAACGGGAACCCGGAACCTGATTTGGCCCAATAGGCGTCAGTCTACAGCATTAATGCAATGTAAGTTCTTATTCAGAACACATAACGAGACAGAAAAGACGGAAAGGCTACCTAACGCCACTGAGGGCCAGGAACATGATATTATCATTAACATAGCACGTGTACTTTTATCCATCGCTGCCGAAAATGGTTTGCAGTAGCGAATTCCAGGGGAAGCCGGATACTTAAAATGACATTTAATGTTGGTGTTTTGCCTGTGGGTATTTTGTCCCGGGATTTATATCCAAGGATCTTTTGCTCCATGCATGGGGCTATTGTCAGAATCCCAGCTTGTCCAGGACATTACATTTCTCTTCAAATTGCCAAAAAAGAAATGGTACATAATAACTTTCAGACCCACAAAAATTTAGCTGTATATGTTTTATTTCTGGTCATCTTTTGAAGTAGTTAGGTTATACAAAAATAGAACGATAAACAATAATACAACGATACTAGCACTTCCAGATCTCGGAGTAAGTGTCCTGAGTAGTGAGAAAAGGAGAGTCCTGCCTCAGGTGCAGGTGCCGACGGTGCGACGGTACATCAATGACGTCATAAGTAGGTCATATGACGTAATATCCTGTTACGCAGTTTCCCGTTACGTAATTTCCTATTACGTAATTTTCCGTTATGTAATTTCCGGTTATGTAATTTCCTGTTATGCAATTTCCCATAACATAATTTCCTTTTTTACTAACATACAAACTTTCTATGCAAGCATAGTACCAGATTTTTCCTAGTGTCGGATGAATGCACCTTCGATACGAGTCGATGCATATTCATTGTTAGCCGGTTGCCTCGAACCGAAACAATATTTTCTTTGTGAATACAGACACTGAACTTCGCCGACTAGACGGAATTAACTTCTAATTTGTCAACATGTGTTATCTCCCGAACAAGATAGCCTCTGTCCTCTGGCTTTTTCGAATACATAATATGTTCTGCTATGTTAGCATGTTGGCGGAACGAACAGTTTCTCTTTATGGTATTGTATTCGTGTGAAATTGCATGAGTCTAGCTGTAGAAACCTCTTGATTGCTGTTCATTATACAGAAAATCTATCACTTCTTTTCCAGATACCAGAGCAGCTGTTGGCACAGATTATATGTCAGAGACCGGTATCATCTCCGTCGGGTCAGTCAATTTGATAGTGAAACACGGTGACCTCACGAACGAGTTCTCGGATGCCATCGTCAACAGCACCAACAGCGAACTGAATTTAACACACGGTATGATCACACACGTGTGTGACGTAAGTCACTCTATTGATAGGCAGTTTTCTTCATTTTTGTTCGAAAGTTCAAAACCGTCCCATGCACCATTTTCATTTCCATTCGGGGTGTCCAGCGGACATTGTCTTTCACTGCAGTTAGAACAGAATAACATCAATGAAATCCCAGAACAAACTTCAGTGATAAACAACACTGTCATTAATACTGGGCAATATGCTACAAGTTTGTACAGATTGCATCAGTATTGAGAATGATATACATTTGAGACAACATACTCCATTTTCGGAATAGAGCGCTTTCGCCTTGACATTTGGGCATTGCCCCGATGAACCGAACTCTCGCTCTGGAGTTATTCGGGATTGCTCGGGATCCCTATGATTATATAGAGCACGGGTGCTGATTTGTTTCAGGAAATAGAGATATTTTCATTCAACAAATTTACGCCGAGGCTGACCATCGACATGTACATCTGGATTGTCTTCACAGTTTTTTGTCTAATCGATTTAACATGAGAGAATAGTATGGAAGACGGTAGCGGCCACTCGCCTTCTCGCATACTCGCCCTGTATTTTGCTGACACGCTGAGTCGAGAAGTCGAGAACGCGAGGCGCGAAGTCGAGTATGCGAGGCGAGAAGTCGAGAACGCGAGGCTAGAAGTCGAGAACGCGAGGCGAGAAGTCGAGAACGCGAGGCGAGAAGTCGAGGTGAGAAGTCGAGATTGCGAGGCGAGAAGTCGAGGTCTTTGTCTTTCTCGACTTCTCGTCTTGTCGCCTAATCTGAAAATGGCGAGAAGGTGAGAAGTCGCGAACGCGAGAATCCGTCCATTCTCGCATTCTCGACTTCTCGCCTTTTTTTACAAGGGCGAGGAGACGAGAAGTCGAGAATGCGAGAATGGACGGATTCTCGCGTTCGCGACTTCTCGCCTTCTCGCCCTATTCAAGAGAGGCGAGACGTCGAGAAGGCGAGCATGCGAGAAATGACAGATTCTCGCGTTCGCGACTTCTCGCCCTTTTCAGATTAGGTGAGAAGGCGAGAAGTCGAGAAAGATCTCGAATTCTCGCCTTGCAATCTCGACTTCTCGCCTCGCAATCTCGACTTCTCGTCTCGACTTCTCGGCTTCTCGCCTCGCGTTCTCGACGCGAATAGACTACTCGCTTCGCGTTCTCGACTTCTCGCATCGCGTTCTCGACTTCTCGAGTTCTCGTGTCAGAAAAATACAAGGCGAGAAGGCGAGTGACCGCTACCGTCTTCCATAGAGTAGGGTTTTTCCATCGCTTAGTGTTAACTGTCAGACACGGCTAAGGGACGGTTCATTTATTACCACGGTTGTTTTCAACTTCAACATTAGGGGGACCTAAACTTTTGGAGGTTTGGTTCAGAGGAGGACCAAATTTCTTGCAGATGGAATTTTCTAAAGACCGGTCATTAGAGTTCTATCTTTACACCATTTTGAGAACATGAACCCATCTCCATGTACCTTCTTTAGGCCATGGTGGGAAGATATTTATTTTGAGATTATTTTGTTCCAGCAAATTGCCAGCTGTACACTAGATAAAATGCAGGGGCCACTAGTATGCTAGTTTAACCATGATTTAACACAAACACATCCCGATCGTGTTGATCATGTTTAATAGAATCCAGTACCGGATACAGTTAATTTGAAGAATTGGTACTCTTCCCAGAATAATCTTTCGTCTCGCTCTATAGAATAGATCTAATTTGTACATGTAGCATTTTGATACATGTAAATAGAATTTCAGCCTGTGTCTTCTCTGGGTATATACATGACCAATATATCAGCAAGGAATTCTGTATGGCACACGAAACATTTCATTTTATGCTTTTCCTTCAAAAATGGTTTATATTTTATTATCATATAGAAACATTGGATATTTCAACAAAATAACCACTATCCAGTATCTACATGTATAGTCTCTGATTGAGTCCTCTAATTCAACTGAGTCGCTTCAAGATACTGACATAGATCTGGCAACACACAGACTAACTGATTTGCTTACTGTGGCAGCTGATGTATGCCTGCATAAAATCAGTGTCTCTTCTAATAAACCTACTCGTAATGCAAAAAACTGGATTTACTATATCAAAGGCGTAGGGGAGATTGGGGTACAGTGAGACATGGGGCACAGTGTGATACATCCTCGCGAGCCAGTTTATCAATCGATAGGTTACGATCGATACACTGGCTTGGTTAGTTAGCCATAGCAGTTCTGGATATAAATAGCTCGAGGGGTTTCAACCAATCAGTTAGCGCGCTGAAGCAGCTCATCAGGCCAATCCACAGCGAGGTTGGAGTTTTGACTGATTTGAATTTCATCGCCGGTCAGCCAACCTTTGAAGTCGGGTGTCAAATCGAAAACCGCAGACGCGCTAATTCAATCAACCGCTGAGATGAAATGTACGAGATTGTGTAATAGACGCAACGACTCGAGAACTCATCCGAATCACCATAAATGACCCTCTGTGAGGATACTAGGGATTACCTGGACTTGTGCAGATGAGTGGGACAAGCCGGCTAGCTCCTATGTCAAGAACAGGAAGTACATTACATTGTTATCAGCAGAAAACCACCACCCCCATACAACATGTATATTGATTACAAGTGAAAACCATTATTGGTGAAAAATTAGGGGCAAAAAATTGTTTTTGAGCAGTCCAAGTAAATTTTTAGGACTGAAGATGATATTTTGTTATACCAAGTTTTCAGCAGTACTTCATTGCTGTTTTGTTACTGAGAGAGGATGGACAAAGGTACAATTTAATTATATTGATTTATTATCTCAGATGTATTCCTACGAAGTAGGCTACAGATCGCAAATTGTCCGGTAATGAGTGAGTGAGTCAGTCCATCCGAATCCTTTCGTCGGCAAAATAAGGAGAACCGTTGACATTAGAACCTTGATTTTTGGCATGAACGTGCATTAGGGCATTGTTACCAGCAAGTTCTGACCTGAAATAATTCTGATTAAAATTAGATTTATAATTAACACTTCAGTATATTGTTATAAATGCATACCATCCATGTGGCCTTTAACAGTATCATGTTCCTTTTATGACCATGAAGCCATGGGACCTCCTTATCAGTGGATTTAAAAGTCATTAAGGCTTGTCCTTGGAACAAACACAGAGAGGCTCCATCCCAGCCTTGTGGTTTTTAACAGTGATTTATATCCAAGCCCACTGAGATAAGGCCGGTTTCTACTCTGCTGCTTGTCACATCAAGTTACAGTGGTCGGTGTCCTGTATAGCAGATATAGTATATTATTGCATGCCTGTCCACTACCCTGGAACATTTCCTAGCTTAGACATTAAACAGCCCCATAAACTTGCCATCAAATGGGATAAGGCTGGGAGTACAAGAATGTGCGGTGTATTTTCTGTGGACTGTGTAGGCTGTACAGTCTGAATGAAGACAGCCTAGCAGAATTAGTTAAAGCTAGGTGGTTTAACGTTTATCAATGAAGAAAATCATCCATCAACCGCCATAGAATATAATGTGAAACAAGAAAACTGGAATAGTACATTCATCAGATTGCCAATGTCCAAAATGTGTTGTCTCATATATCTAGATAACAACGTGATGTAGAGACGCTATTTATTCGTCTTTGTACCGGTTATGCTCAGGAGAATGACATAGAATCATTATTATCTTGTGCATAGGTGTTGGTCTTGAGTTGAATTACCGTAAACTACATAAATGCTACCTTTCTACTATAGTACTATATATAAAAATTTGTTGTATTGTTGGGAAAATAATGTGATTCAAAAAGTTGTTTTGATCCTGGACAAGGGCACTGAAAACCATTAAAGAGATGTAAATGTATTTTTACACGTAAAGCTTGAAATCTACTGAACCTATATTATTCAATCTGTTTCCTTTAATTAAAAAATTGTAAAATTAAATCGGCGAGTGTTATTTATTTTGGAATAAAGGCGCATTAGGAGACTGTTACCAACAAGTTCTGAGCTGACCAACTTTTGATGAAAATTTCTGGTTATTTTTGATGAAAATCACTGGCGATTCTGACTTGGACGGTGCCCATCTTAATATAGGCAGGATTTCAACTGGGGGTGGGGATTTCCAAGAGTTCAGTTCGCGTTCGAGTCCTAATGCCTACTGTACTTCGTAGGTCCTGTGACGTTAGTCACACTGCCATGTGTAAATAGTTTTTGACATAAAACAGAATATATCATGCACCCGGGGCAGACTGGGACACTTTTGCTGAGGTACACTGGGACAATAGTAATCAAATGGTGAAATTTACTTTCATCCTAAAATGCTATTAAAGTGAATTATTTGTTTCATAGATAGTAGTAATGGCTATCGGATTTGATGAGTTTTACTAAAATGTTCGAAGGCAAATGATTTGACTGGCATGAGAATCACACAAAATATGTTTTCCTCAAATTTGGCCTCTGGGAAATATTTTATGTAAAGCTTGGGTTTAAAACTGCAACTAACTTAACCATCGCTGTTAAATCTTCTAAAATCCTAGCAACATATAGTATATACTTGATTTAAAATTAATTTTGCTTATTGTCCCACCACACTCAAGTTTATCCGGGGCAAACTGGGACACTTTTTTTTGACTTTTTAAAAACGAATTCTGGGGAATTATATAACAGATATTCCAGAATTTTGTTATGGAGCTTATGTCAAACTAAATATTAGTTATAACTGGAGCATAGAAAGCTACTCTACAGGACAATAATAGCAGAGATTTTTGCAAAAAGATAAAAAATGTCCCAGTGTTCCCCAATACTGAGGTTGGTTGCTATCACTTCTGGTTAAATCAGAGCGGCAAATCTCGAAAACCGACGTTGAATTACATTAAAAAGGTTCTATTCTCTATATTTTCCACTTTATGGTATGAAAAACTGTCAACCTTTAGCAAAATGGAAACGTACTGCAGCCTAAAAACGAATTTCCAAGCCGAAGATACAGTAATCTCAATCGAAAATAAGAAACATCTTGTCACAATGTTTCAATTTGGAATAAGCTCCCATAAGTTTCAAATAGAAAAAGGGCGATATCACGGGGTCCCAAGGGTCCCGTTTATGTACGTTCTGTAAAGTTATCGAGAATGAGACTCATTTCATGTTAGAATGTTCTAGGTTTGTAAATGAACGGGAAGTATTGTTTAGGTCTATCAGTCCCTTTATTCCAAGTGTTTCTATTGGTGCAGACATTTCGGGCCTTTTATATTAATGTCATCTAAAATTCAACCTGTAGTAAATGCAACAGCCAAATACGTCCATGAATGCTTTGCACGTTTGTAACAGTTTATCAACCAAGGTCCAGTTGTCACCCCTTTCAACTTTGAAAAAGCAAGTAGGCCCAGTCCAGATTGTGAAGAGTTAAAAAGTCAAGAATAGGTGTGATCCCCTTTCTAAATGATGTTTAATTTTTTTATGTATTTGTTCATCTTGTGTTGTAAATGTTTTCTTGTGTTTTATATGTTCTATGCCTTTAATCCTCGGGCACAAGAGTGCGATAAAGATTCTTCTTCATTGTATCGCTCATTCAAGATGAAATTCGGATAAATGACACAATACCTTGTTGAGTTTAGACAGAGTGAATGTTATTCTGTCGGCTACGGTAATCTTTCTAATAATTCAATGCTCCTGTCAAAATTCAGTCACCCCCAATTTTGGGGACAAAATTCAATCGGCTGTTCTAATAAATCTTATCACTCTCTAAAATCAATAAAATAACAAAGAAATGAGGAAGTATCTGCATGATTTTGGACCATTTTGTCAACTTTTTGTTCTAATAAATTTTATCGCCCCCAGATATTATGGTGGAAATTCACTTCCTGTGACTGAATTATTGGAGAGAATACCGGAATTAGACGCAAGTTACGAAACCTAGCGTTGAAATTCTATATGTTGTAACCTATAGTGTGTTGTCCCATATACAGAAATACAGCTCTAAATTATATATTTTTCAACTTATCAACTTGAAATTTGGAAAATTGGAATATAGTTATGTATGTGGATCAATTCAGTTTGGACTGTTATACTTGTGGATCAATTTAGTTTGAGCTGTAAAACCTGATTTCCTGTATAGCCAATATTGTATTTTCTCATGTACATGTAACCCATTGAAAACCCGTTATAACGCATACTGATTCAGATATCAAACAAAAGGTCTTCCCACCCCCACCCCATATAAATCCGATACTAAAAAATTTGTGTCGTTCCCTCCTCTTTCCCTTCAAGCCTATTCTTAAGAATTCACATGAACGTATATACTCGTAATCGCCTCCCCCACACACCTGTTTTGAAAAACATTGTAAATTTATGAAATATTTTGAAGGTGGGCAGGGGACCAAATAAAAATCTACTATATACGTCTTAAAAGGGGGGGGGGGGAGAGAACCAAAAAATTTGCCGCTTGAAATCTGGAGGACCAAAATTTGTACAAGACACTTCGCCTGAATTTCCCCCGGACCACCGATATTTCTCACAGCGGACCATTCAAATTACAAAATAGATCCACAAATGCCAGAATAATATATATTGTGGTGATCGTTTTATTAACTTTTGTCATATTCACCACGGTTTCATAAACACGAGGCTGGCGATATAGTGAGTACGTTTTAAAATATTTGTTATCTGGTTAAAGGGAAGCTCAAATGTTCTAAGGTCACTTTTATGATAATAAAGTGCTTATGATCCAGAGTAAGATGCCGTTGACCCCATGTAGATACTTCAAACGATTGCAGAGATATTGGAGTTGGAATTCTGAATATGATATTCGGGGCTATTTTGCAAATGCGACAGTGAGCTAAATGTATGGTTCACAGAACTATAAGTTTAATGTCTTTCTAACTTATTAGATTGCTTATTTGTAGCTTTATGCAAACTATTTAACTTCGTTTTTTGAAAAAAATTATTCTTATACTTTTAGGAATATGGTGACAAGTTATCAAAGGCTTTGTTTTGGAAATTTCGTGGTTCATGAAATTTCAATTACGCAATATACAGAAAAGAAGATTTATGCGATTCATATTCTTTAAAAAATCACTGCAACTATTTAAGTTCCTTGAATAAACGCTTGGTTACCGGTTGCTAATGCAACCATATTTCTGAAACAATTGGTAACCAGGTCGCGAAGTGAAATTCAATAATACCTGTAAATACAATGTTAAGTGAAGGCAAAAGAATATTTATTTTAGAAAAAAATATGCCGTTATTTGTCCGTCTAATTATCTCTAGTCCACTTCGTGACAATATCAAAGCTCATTTGATATAAGATTTGTACCAGACCCAAAAGTACAACTTTTTCGCAACCTGTAGGAATATTTTCATGAAATATATTTCTTATAATTTCCAGGAAAAATTTTGGCAACAACATATCTCTCTTCAGAAATTTATTTTTTTTCCATTTGGGTTCCTCATTAAAAGTAAATTAACGAACAAAAAACTGAGGATACTTTGGTGAATCTTCTCCGTGTTCAATGCTTCGATGCTTGGCCAAACTGAATATCCCTTTTGTTTTCAGTATGAATATTTTCATGAAATATATTTTTTAATTTTCGGGAAAAAATTTGGCAACAACATATCTCTCCCCAGAAGTTTTTATTTCCATTTGGGTTCCCCATTAAAAGTAAATTAACAAACTAAAAGCGGAGGATTTGATGGATTTTCTCCGTGTCCAATGCTTCGATGCTCGGCGAAACTGAATATCCCTTTTGTTTGCCTGTTGTCGACCAGGAAAAATTATTTTATTTGTTGTCCAAGATTAAGTTGAGCTTTCTTTTCTGGTTGAAAAATCTTCTCTGAAACTCTTTGTAAAGTAGACTGACTCTCCAAACTAGACATCCTAAAATAAAAATATTCCCTCAAGCATCCCAGGTCCTATCTATAATATTTATCGACCTGATGCTAATGATAAAAGTTTCACTGAAAATAGAAGAAATTTTAGCGATGACTATATAATATTAAACACATATGTTTCTTATTAAATATGTAATAAAAATAGGGGAGAGTATGCTTTCTTGAAAAATATTAGCGGTATAACAGATAAACTGAGCCTTTCCAGTCCTATTTCCAGGAGGGGGTGGGGGGCGGAAATCGGGGCGGGAGTAGGGAATATTATTGGCGGTTCATTTATTAGCCGTTTACAAGTTTCCTTTTTTGGTTAAAGTGACTAAGAGTGAATTTTGGGGATTCCAGAGGCGTCATTTTCAACCTCGGGAGCACTTTGCACACTTCAACCGTTGAATCTAATATGCCAACTTTTTGACCAATCCTATCACACTATCGAACCACCAGTATAAAGATTGTGTTGCGTATTTTGTTGATTTTTATCCCATTTTAAGATGTCTGGATGCTCTTGTTAGGAAATTCAGCTTGTTTTGAAGAATCTGACAAATCACCATGTTGTAACTCGATAAGAACAGGAAATGAACGTACTCAACTCCGTTAAATGAAAATATCATATAAGGCAGATCTCTCGTTATTGATACACTTCTAAGGGTGACCCGGAATTAGCTATGTCGATGTGGAGAGTTACTGTCCTTCCATTGATAATTTCCCATCGAAAACTTTCCTTATCGGTTCTCTACCTAACACTCCAACGATTGGTTTCCAACATGCATGAGAAATTAAAGCCAAAACTATATCAGTGAAATGACATTAAAAGTTCACCGCTTTAGAGTATCCTTGGTGATAGACCGGAAACGTGAGATTTGACGAGTTCTGATGTCCTTTTATGGCAATTTGGGAATGGTTCCTCTGTCGCGGCATATGATTATTTGGCTGACAAGATAATGATTAACATGATTAACTAGCGTGTACTAATTGGAACCATACCTGGAAATTAGGAATTGAAGCAACACTGAAAACAGTAAAGTTCTCGGTGATAATTTGCAACAAATAACAAGCGCCTGGTACGTCATTCATAATTCAGCCGTCGTCCATTAAAGAATGTCCGCGTCCATAATCCAAACACCTTTTCCATATTCCATATAACAATATTAGCACCAAATTCAAAAAGACAATCATAGTATACATAAACATAGGCTAATTTTCCAAGAGAGAAGCGGTCAATGATGCTGGCAAGACATCTCACATCTCAGCTCGTGGGGGTCTAGATCACCAGAGACGCGTTCTGAGCGATTTTTGACTAATAAAATCACTCTGCAAAACACTAAACACAGCTTTACAGTTTAATGTTTCCACAAACGGTTTTTATAACTGGCCATAACTGTTAGCAGTGAATTATTTGATAGGACAAGCGACGCAAAAAGATAAAAAGTGTAAGAAAAACCGTCATTATAGTTACTTGCATGGAATGAATTGGAGAAGGGAGTACTTACGGCATAGTTATTAGGGGGGCTCTCTGCCGGGCCTGTATTATATAGAAGTCCTGTCCGTCTGAGTACCTCAACTCCTATTTGTACTATTGGTTAGATTGAAATTAAGAAATTTCCCCCGATCGCCGCCATATGAATAATTATATACCGCATTCTGTAGACTTCAGAACATTGATTCAAATATCAATGAGATATTCTGATCAAATCTAGGACATGAAGAGAAAATTTGTATATAAATTGAATAAGTTACCTTAAGCCAATTGGTGATTTAATATTGGTGTTTCTACTTAGAGAATTCTTCAATATTTCTAACAAATTTCCAGCTTAACCTTGCTTAATAGAAGAGCTGGTACCTTGAGAAGGCATTGCCGATTTTAGTACAGAATTATTACTTATACGGAAAAATGGAATAAGAATGGTTTCAGAAGAAATTTTGAGAATATCCCTTAATGAGATCGCATGATGATGGCTTTACAATAAACCGCTCAGTTTGGCAATTGATGCCAGTAATATATAAAACACGGCTAAAGTCAGGTTTTGCCGGGGGAGATAACTCTTGCATCCGCCAGGTGGCGTTATTGTGGGTTATAGTATAGGAAGCGGTCATTCACGGCCTTTGACCTCTGAGGCCGTCAAGGCCGCTATAGTTCCAACAGGTTGCGCCACCAGGGTGACCTTTGACCTCGAATTCCTCCGCGGTCTGGCGGTAATGCGGTCGTGGAGAGAAGCTTCCGCGGACAGAAAGTAGTCCCAAATACGTGGAGAGCCGGGGGAAAATTCTCCAGGCCGCTAGGGACCCTTAATGGGCCGATTGGGTCGAGTGAGCTATCCAGTCATGGGTGGGTGTATGTTTTCACAGAAAAAAAAATAATGAAAAAAAATAAAATAAAATAAACAAATAAATAAAAAGTGGAACACGGACTTTACCCCTACAATAGGGGCCTGTATTATACAATATACGCGAAAATGCCTATATGGGGTATGGGGGTGGTCATTTTTTTTATTATTTTACTATGGGTTGTTTGGTCTTGTTTTTCACGTCTCGCCACGAAAAACACGATGGGAAGGGTCTCGGAGGTAAGCGGTGAAATTTTTTGAAAAGTTCCCGGAGGTCTGTATATAGACCCATATAGGCCCATACTGGCTATGGGGATAGGTACATACTGGGAAATTCACACATGTTCATTGCGATGTGGGTTGTTTGGTCTTGTGTTTCACGTTTCACCATGTAGAACACGATGGGAGGGGTGTCAAAGTTAAGCGATGAAATTTTTCGAAAGTACCGGGTAGGTCTGTATATAGGCCCATACTGGCTATGGGGGAAAGGTCCATACTGGGAAATTCAAACATGTTCATTGCGATATGGGTTGTTTGGCCTTTTTTTCACGTCTCGCCACGAAAAACTTGATGGGAAGGGTCTCGAAGTTAAGCGGTGAAATTTTTCGAAAGTTCACGGAGGTCCGTATAGGCCCATAGGCCCATACTGGCTATGGGGGATAGGTCCATACTGGGAAATTCACACATGTTCATTGTGATATGGGTTATTTGGTCTTGTTTTTGACGTCTCGCCACGAAAAACACGATGGGAGGGGTCTCGAATTTAAGCGGTGAATTTTTTTTGAAACGTTCACGGAGGTCTGTGTAGGCCCATAGGCCCATACTGGCTATGGGGGATAGGTCCATACTGGGAAATTCACACATGTTCATTGCGATATGGGTTGTTTGATCTTGTTTTTCACGTCTCACCATGTAGGTACCGGGTAGGTCTGTATATAGACCCATAGGCGTACTGGCTCAGTGCATCGGTCCATATTGGGTGAACGTTTTGGGGTCTAGGTGAGCCCCTGGTGATCCCATGGTGTCGTATGAGGTCTTTGAAGCTCTCGCGGAGGAGCACCCGACCGGACCGTTTTCAATATTCTGCACATGCGCAATCTGGCCGTAGTATAGAAAGCAGGCATTTTGGGGGGGTTGCTTGTGTTTGAGGTAGAGATGGACCACTATTGGTCCAAATGGGTCGTGGGAGGTGTCAAAGTGAAGCTTTTGGGGGTAGAGTCAGAATGGCGTGTTTTATATTGCAAGTCGCGTAAATCTGCGCATGCGCAGTTGGGTGTAGTAAGTAAAGTGGTCATTTTGGGGGTGCATGGGGGTGTGTTTGGGGTAGAGATGGACCACTATTGGTCCGAATGTGTCGTGGGAGGTGTCATTTTGTAGCTCTCGGGGTGTAAACCCCGATTTGAGGGCTGTCCACAGCATCTGTGACGTCATCGGTGACGACACCAGTACGAGTAGTAGCGAAAGTGGGCATTTTGGGTAAGTGAAGGAAGGTATTTGGGGTAGAAATGGACCACTAGTGGTCCGAATGTGTCGTGAGAGGTGTCATCTCGTAGCTCTCGGGGTGTACATCCCGATTTGAGGGATGTTCGCGTCATCTGTGACGTCATTGGTGACGTCATCAGTAGGAGTAGTAGCCAAAGTGGGCATTTTAGGGCGGTGAGGAAAGGTATTTGGTGTAGAGATGGACCATCCTTGGTCCGAATGCGTCGTGTGAAGTGACATCTTGTAGCAACGCCTGCCAACCCCAAGCTCAACTATTCAGCGCCCCGGTGAATTAGCCCAAAAGCTCTGATTTTCAAGGAATTGCCACCAATACATCGAAATGCAGTGACGCCGGTCAACGCCCGTGGTTACGCCTTAACGCCCTAGCATAACGCCTTGACGCCATGATATACACAGATGAGAGAAAAACAACAACAACAAAGATGACAGAAGAGAGAACAACAACAACACCAACATGTTTTTTCATATGGTTTATTCTCCCCAATGTTACATCATACCCTAGCTGGGGGAGCCGCGTTGGGTATGTTTACAATTCAAGAAGACTCTTGTCCAATCAGAGGCTAAGTGAGTGAGTGTGAGTGTATGCGCGCGTGTGAGTGAGTGAGTGAGTGAGTGAGTGAACGAGCGAGTGAGTGAGTGATTGAGTGAGTGATTGAGTGAGTGAGTGAGTGAGTGAGTGAGTGAGTGAGTGAGTGAGTGCATGGGTGAGTGAATGAGTGAGTAAGGCGTGCACAACGCCCGTGGGGCGTCCCCAACGTCCGTCTTAATACATGGACGCACTAACGACAGTGATTGAGTGAGTGAGTGAGTGCGTGAGTGCCCAACGCCCGTGAGACGTACCCAACGCCGAGTGAGTGAGGGAGGGAGTGAGTGAGTGAGGCGTGTCCAACGTCTAGTGAGTGAGTGAGTGGGTGAGTGAGTGAGTGAGTGGGTGAGTGGGTGAGTGAGTGAGTGAGGCGTGACCAACGCCCGTCTCCACGCATGGACGCACTAACGATGGTGAGTGAGCGAGAGTGAGTGAGTGAGTGATTGTCCATATTAGGTCGTTTATGAGTAGTAGCCAAAGTGACAATTTTGTGGGTGCGAAGGAAGGCGTTTGGGTAGGAATGGACCATCCTTGGTCCGAATGCGTCGTGTGAGGTGTCAAAGCAAAGCAGTTTACAATTCACTTATGCTATTGTCCGTGTATTCAGAAGTTCATTGTTCTACCACCACCACAACCACTGCCACCACCACACATCACCACCACCACACACCACCACCATCACCACCACCCACCAGTTCTAGCACCACCACCACACTACCACACACCACCACCACCACCACCACCACCACACATCACCACCACCACCACCACCACCGGGCGTTGAGGCCTGTCAACGCCCGGTGGTGGCGGTGGTGGTGGTAGGTCTCGTGGGGCGGAGCTCTTGGATGGAAGCTCTTGGAGCTCGGAGCGCGTACCCGTGGTGCACACTTGCGGTTCCGTTCCCGTGACCGGAAGTGACCTTTGACCCCTGCGCATCATTAGTGAGTGAGTGTGAGTGAGTGAATGAGTGATTGAGGCGTGCACAACACCCTTGAACTTACGACGGTGAGTGAATGAGTGAGTGAGTGAGTGAGTGAGTGAGTGAGTGAGTGAGTGAGTGAATGGGTGGATGGGCGGGCGGGTGGGTGGATGGGTGGGTGAGTGAGTGAGTGAGTGAGGCGTGCCCAACGCCCGTGAGGCGTCCCCAACGCCCGTCTCAACGCATGGACGCACTAACGATGGTAAGTGAGTGAGAGTGAGTGAGTGATTGATTGATCATATTAGGTCGTTTATGACTAGTAGCCAAAGTGACCATTTTGTGGGTGTGAAGGAAAGCGTTTGGGGTAGAAATGGACCATCCTTGGTTCGAATGCGTCGTGTGAGGTGTCAAAGCAAAGAAGTTTACAATTCACTTATGCTATTGTCCGTGTATTCAGAAGTTCATTGTTCTGATCTCAGAATGATGAAGGACACGAGTTAATGCCTACATTTACAGACACCACCACGCACCAGTATTACCACCACCACATCAGTTCTATCACCACTACACATCCAGTTCTACCACTACCACACACCACCACCACCACCACCACACCACCACCATCACACACCACTATTATCACCACCACACCAATTCTACCACCACTACACATCCAGTTCTACCACCACCACAACCACCACCACCACCACCACCACACATCACCACCACCACACACCACACACCACACCCCACCACCACACACCTGTTCTAGCACCACCACCACACTACCACACACCACCACAACCACCACCGCCACACATCACCACCATCACCACCACCACCACCACCAGGCGTTGAGGCCCGTGAACGCCCGGTAGTGGCGGTGGTGGTGGTAGCTCTCGTGGGGCGGAGCTTTTGGATGGAAGCTCTCGGAGCTCGAAGCGCGTACCCGTGGTGCACACTTGCGGTTCCGTTCCCGTGACCGGAAGTGAACTTTGACCCCTGCGCATCATTAGTGAGTGAGTGTGAGTAAGTGAATGAGTGAGCGAGTGGGGCGTGCACAACACCCTTGAACTTACGACGGTCAGTGAGTGAGTGAGTGAGTGAATGAGTGAGTGAGTGAGTGAGTGAGTCTTCTGGTTCCGGTCAGGTGACAGTTAACATGGAAAAACCCGGATGTAAGATGAGAACCCGAATGTAAAACCACAGACGAGCGATGGGGACGCCTCAATGGTGTTCTGCACGCCTGACTCACTCACTCATTCACTCACTCACACTCACTCACTAATGATGCGCAGGGGTCGGTCACGTGACCGGAACTGGAAGTGTGAACCACGGGTACGCGCTCCGAGCTCGAAGAGCTCCCATCCAAGAGCTCCGCCCCACGGGAGCTACCGCCACCACCGAGCGTTGACGGTGGTGGTGGTGGTGGTAGAACTGATGTGTGGTGGTGGCGGTGGTGGTGGTGGTGGGGGTGGTGGTGTGTGATGGTGGTGGTGGTGGTGGTGTGTGGTGGTGGTGGAGGTGTTGGTGTGATGGAAGTGGTGCGTGGTAGTGTGTGGTGGTAATGGTGGTAGAACTGGTGTGTGCTGTGGTAATAGTGTGTGCTGGTGGTAATAGTGGTGTGTGATGGTGGTAGTGCGGTGGTGGTGCAGGTGGTGATTGTGTGTGGTAGTGGTAGAACTGGTGTGTAGTGGTGGTAGAACTGGTGTGTGGTGTTGGTAATAGTGATGTATGGTGATGTCTGTACATATAGACATTAACTCGTGTCCCTCGTCATTCTGAGATCAGAACAATGAACTTCTGAATACACGGACAATAGCATACGTGAATTGTAAACTGCTTTGCTTTGAAACCTCACACGACGCACTCGGACCAAGGATGGCCCATTTCTACCCCAAACACCTTCCTTCACACTCCCAAAATGGCCACTTTGGCAACTACTCCTAAACGACCTAATATGACCAATCACTCACTCTCACTCACTCACCATCGTTAGTGCGTCCATGCGTTAAGACGGGGCGTTGGGCACGCCCCACCCACCCACTCACTCACTCACGCATTCACTCACTCACTCACTCACTCAATCACTCACTCACTCGGCGTTGGGCACGACTCACGGGCGTTGGGCACGCCTCACTCACTCACTCACTCACTCCCTCACTCCCTCCCTCACTCACTCACTCACTCCCTCACTCCCTCCCTCACTCACTCATTCACTCGGCGTTGGGCACGCCTCACGGGCGTTGGCAACTCACTCACTCCCTCACTCATTCACTCACGCACTCACTCACTCCCTCACTTACTCCCTCCCTCCCTCACTCACTCACCGTCGTTAGTGCGTCCATGCGTAGAGACGGACGTTGGGGACGCCTCACGGGCGTTGTGCACGCCTCACTCACTCACTCACTCGCTCACACTAACTCACTCACTCACACACACACACGCGCGCATATACTCACACTCGCTCACTCAGCCCCTGATTGGACAAGAGTCTTCTTGAATTGTAAACATACCCAACGCGGCTCCCCCAGCGTCCGTATGATGGAACATTGGAGAGAATAAACCATATGAAAAAAAACATGTTGTTGTTGTTGTTGTTGTTCTCTCTTCTGTCATCTTTGTTGTTGTTGTTGTTTTTCTCTCATCTGTGTATATCATGGCGTCAAGGCGTTATGCTAGGGCGTTAAGGCGTAACGACGGGCGTTCACGATCGTCACTGCATTTTGATGTATTGGTGGCAATACCATGAAAATCAGAGCTTTTGGGCTAACTCACCAGGGCGTTGAAGCGTTGAGCTTGGCGTTGGCGGGTGTTGCTACAAGATGCCACTTCACACGATGCATTCGGACCAAGGATGGTCCATGTCTACACCTTTCTTCACCGCCCCAAAATGCCCACTTTGGCTATTACTCCTACTGATGACGTCACCAATGACGTCACAGATGACGCGAACATCCCTCAAATCGGGATGTACACCCCGAGAGCTACAAGATGACACCTCCTACGACAAATTCGGACCAATAGTGGTCCATTTCTACCCCAAATACCTTCCTTCACTTACCCAAAATGCCCACTTTCCCTACTACTCGTACTGATGATGTCACCAATGACGTCACAGATGCTATGGACAGCCCTCAAATCGGGATCTACATCCCGAGAGCTACAAAATGACACCTCTCATGACACATTCGGACCAATAGTGGTCCATCTCTACCCCAAACACCCCCCATGCACCCCCCAAAATGACCAGATTTACGCCATTTGCAATACAAAAACACGCCATTCTGACTCTACTCCCCAAACGCTTCACTTTGACACCTCCCACGACCCATTTGGACCAATAGTGGTCCATCTCTACCCGAACCACAACCCCACGCACCCCCCCCCCGCCAAATGCCTGCTTTCTATACTACGGCCAGATTGCGCGGTCCGGATTGCGCGAAAGACCGTCCAGTCGGGTGCTCCTCCACGAGAGCTTCAACATAAGACCTCATACGACACCATGGGGCCACTAGGGGCTCACCTAGACCCCAAAACGTCCACCCAGTATGGACCTATGCACTGAGCTAGTACGCCTATGGGCCTATATACAGACCTACCCGGTACCTGGACTTTTCAAAAAAAATTCACCGCTTAACTTCCATCCCATCGTGTTCTATATGGTGAGACGTGAAAAACAAGACCCATATCGCAATGAACATGTGTGAATTTCCCAGTATGGACCTATCCTCCATAGCCAGTATGGACCTATCCAGACCTCCGTGTTTTTCAGAAAGCCATGCCACTTAGGAAATTAGAACCCTTCCCACGCCGTGTTCTACATGATGAGACATTGAAAACAAGACCAAACAACCCATATCGCAATGAACATGTGTGAATTTCCCAGTATGGACCTATCCCCCATAGCCAGTATGGGCCTATGGGCCAATACAGACCTCCGAGAACTTTTCAAAAAAATTCACCGCTTAACTTCGAGACCCCTCCCATCGTGTTTTTCGTGGCGAGACGTGAAAAACAAGACCAGACAACCTATATTACAATGAACATGCGTGAATTTCCCAGTATGGACCTATCCACCATAGCAAGTATGGGTATATGGGCCTATACAGATCTCCGTGAACTTTTCGAAAAATTTCACTGCTTAAATTCGAGACCCTTCCCATCGTGTTCTACATGATGAGACGTGAAAACAAGACCAAACAACCTGTTCTACATGATGAGACGTGAAAACAAGACCAAACAACCCATATCGCAATGAACATGTGTGAATTTCCCAGTATGGACCTATCCCCCATATAGTCCATGAGCTAGACCACTTACTGGTACCATCTTGAGGGGCAAAACGTCATGGTGATTTTCATATTAGATTATATATGTAGAGTACAAAAAATCATGCTGGCCATGTCCGGTCGGCAGTTTAGTGGCACAAAGTGGGTCAATCCAAGATGGCGGCAAATAGTTGCTATAATCCACAAGCTGCTATATGTAATCGACCTAATTTTCACTGATGGTTTTCAAATATGAACATATTGTTGTGTCTCAATTGTTTTGCAAATTTACTCATATTCCTCCTTTGAAGATCTCATTAGCAGATAAAAGTTACATCCCCTTGATCCACCAGGTGGCGTTGTCCGCACATGCGTAATCGAGATCGTTCTACTTTTCCCTCTGCAGCACGAGACATGTTGTGACAAGGTCGCAGCGTGAGGGGTGGTCGGGATGGGCATATTTATGTGATAGCAGGTTTTATTTGATAAAAAATATTGAACATTGTTTATAAATGTCTTATATTTGTGGCTCAAATCTACACCTGCTATCAATGATGCCAGACTCCCAACAGTGGTGGTTGGGACGCCGAACTTGTAGTTCCTGGCTCGAGATGCAGCGTAAGCCACCTGTGATGATCTAGATCTGGTAACCTGAGAATACTCTTAGAGAATTCCCCTGTCGCGAGAGAAGCGTAGGGATGTCATAGAGCAAACAATAAGACGGCGAAGAAGGGGGGTATGTAAATACCGAACCCAGGCCGACTACTAGGGAATCAGTAGATCATGTTGTTGTAGCCGTCTTGACCGCTCTGTGAAATCCCTCCGCCTCCGGCATGGCTGTTAGTGATACTTACCTCAGGCTTGGGACTTGCTTGCTTGCTGGTCTTGACTGTGGTGTTGTTGACCCCTCCCCTCCCCCCTTTTGTACGAGAGGGATAGTTGACTATGCGCTGGGCTGCTACTACAGGTCCCAGTGATGTAACCCTGACAGTCTGGACGAGATGTCTCGTAAATAGAAGCTGGTAAAAGTCGAGTAGGCTGTGCCTGCGCAGGACTGGACTATATCATCTGACGATAGGTTCCTCCACAGGTGCCAGGAAATCGTGCGAAGATACTGATGCTAGTAGAGAAGGGGCATCCATACGCCCCTTGAATGATCTTCAGCCAGGGTGCTATCATATACATGGTAACATCGGATGTCACCATCCAGCATAGTGATAGACATAATAGGCGTCTGTATCCCCTTCCTGGATCTGTGCAAAGTAGATAATGGTGGATGGCTCTACTGGATAGAGAAGGAGCTCATCTTCCAATCCTTTCGCGAAGTCCGAAAGTGTCGGAATCGAGTATAGGTGTTGTTCACAAGGCCAAAACGAGTAGGCTCATTCCTTGTATGAATTCCGGGACCGGGCGAAAGAATGTTCTGGACCAACCCTCAGCTCCGGCGTGGGACTTTTTCTCCAAAGCGTGCCGTTCAGATATCCCTGTTCCTAAGGTGAAGACCTTAAGGAAGGCTGTAAGATAGAGTTTTCACTGGACTGTAGATAGTTCGAGTAAAATCCTAAACAACGCTCTCAGGACGACCGCAAAGGTTCCTCCTGTTTGAGTTCGTCGAGGTTGCAATGCGATAGCTCGGAGTAGTGCAGAGATGCTGCCGGTCTGGTAGATTACAAGCGTCTGGTCCGTCATTCATAATTCAGCCGTCGTCCATTAGAGAATATCCGCGTCCATGATCCAAAGACCTATTCCATATTCCATATAACAGTATTAGCACCAAATTCTAAAAGACAATCATAGTATACATAAACATAGGCTTGTTTCCTGCAAGAGAGAAGCGGTCAACAGTTTTCAATCATGCCGGCAAGGCATCATGATGCTCCAAAAATATCAAATCCGTATCGCTGATCAGTATTCTTAATCCATAATATTCGTTGTAAAGTCGTCATCTAAAGAATGATGTATCTCAGTCACGCTTCGATTGTGCCTGTTCATATGAGCACCATGAGGATCTTGAAGTACATGGGTTCATACGGCCCCTAGCCCCGGGTTAAGCGGAATTAGACACAAGTTACGAAACGTAACGCGATAGATCTTGCACGCTACTCTCGTATGCTATCAGCGTGCGATATGTATCGCCAAATATTCGATTCTACTGGACTCCGGGGATCGTCTACTTCCTGGTAGATGTCCACCCTCGTGGACAAGCGAGGAGCGTAACTCCTTGGCTAGGGTTGATCTGTATCTTTCGATGGCTCTAGCTGATGTTCACACTCGTGGACGGGCGTAACACTTTGACTAGGGCTGATATGTAAACTTCACTGGTACTGATCTGAAACTTCTTTCCAGATGTAGATGGAGTAGAAGTCTGTTACTACCGAAGTAGAGGCAGCAACGGGATGGATTCCTCGAGACCGACACTTGAAATAAGACCACTTCGACTGGTACAGTTGAGGTGTGGAAGATCAGTTAGCTGATACCGTAGTTTCCGCAACTGTCCTAGATGAAAGCTATTTCTGTGAGGTAATCTCACTGAACTGCGATGCAGCCACAGTGGTACGATGAGAATTATGACGCAGTCATGCTGTGTGATCTTTAGAGGAACTTCCTGTATCATGGCGATTGGCAGGAAGGCATAGACCAGGGAGTTGTCCCACTTGATCAATGAGGCGTCGATGGCCAGGATTTGCAGATCTATGATGAAACTGACGAAGAGTTGTAGTTCTACCTTGGCTCTTGTCGCAAACAGGTCTCTCAGAGGTTATCCCCAACGATGGAAATCTGTTGGAATACCTCTTTGTGGGGCGCCACTTCATCTGGATGATTTTGTCTGGACGGGATAAGTTATCTTCGATGATGGGATAGGCTGTCCGCTGTCCGTCGTCCTGGTGTGTGGCGGCCCGTCTTTGGCATTGTGGGTTGTGTCCAGTGGAGTAAGATTCTGGTTTCCTGGAATTCTAGCCACGGTCCGGACCCCCTCCTCCCTCTTTGCTTGTGTGAAAGATGACTATCGAGTTGTCGAATGTCACGAGACGATCCCTGGAGTTGAGTGTTCCGGTGTCCATGCGTGGAACCCGTCGTGTGGACGGCAGTGTCCCGGTGTCCAAGCGTGGGACCCGTCGTGTGGACGGGCCACCGGATCCGATGAGTTGATGGCTTGCTCCAGAGGTACGGCTGACGGAGGGACTGTAGTGGCTGTATCTGTAAACGACCACATTGCGTGATGTCTTGTACTGATGTCAGCAGTCCCAGTAAATTCCTGTAAATACCAAACATGTGTAGGGTGGTATGCGGGGAAGGTGGTGTGTGGGGGGGGGGGTGAAGGGATTTTATTCTGCCAAATATTCAGTGATTACACATGATACATGATGTTACTATCCAATCTATATATTTCGGTCGAGCTCTACCAAATAATGTCAAGAAACCCAAGATGGCCCTTATGATGGAATCACCATGGCATCACGATCTTGGAAGGTAATTATGGTCTTTAATTTGGTTTTTATTTTCATATTTCTTCCTAAAGAACTGCAAAAACTAATAAAAATGATACATACTACTCAGCTTTGGCAAAATAAATTATTTTCGTGAGCTTACAGCCAAAATAACTTGAGCAAAAGATGGACTTATTAAGTTCACAAATGTGATTTTCTGGGGACACCATGCGGCCGCCATTTTGAATTTTCTCATGAACATTTGCGCCTAGAATACTGCAATTAGGCTAAACATGGCCTAAACTATTCCGCCAGGCATAAACTATTCAGTCAAGAAGTTTTAGCTGGCTAGCTGTCTTCTATACCGAAATAGCTTGGAAACCTTTAAAAAGTGCCCATGATTTCCCGCCTTGGTCAAGTAGGGTTACCGTTCACTGGTTGACATATTATTCAGAATTTCACCCCTAAACTTCGAGATTCCTGCCATCGTGTTTTACGTGGCGAGACGAGAAAAACAAGACCCAACAACCCATATCGCAATGAACATGTGTGCCTACCCGGTACTTTTCGAAAAATTTCACCGCCTAACTTCGAGACCCCTCCCATCGTGTTCTACATGGTGAGACGTGAAAAACAAGACCAAACAACCCATATCGCAATGAGCATGTGTGAATTTCCCAGTATGGACCTATCCCCCATAGCCAGTATGGGCCTATATGGGCCTATATACAGACCTCCGTGAACTTTTCAAAAAATTTCACCGCTTACGTCCGAGACCCTTCCCATCGTGTTTTTCGTGGCGAGACGTGAAAAACAAGACCAAACAACCCATAGTAAAATCCCCCCAAAAATGACCCCCTATACCCCATATAGGCATTTTCCCGTATATTGTATATAATACAGGCTCCTATTGTTGTAGTAAAGTCCGTGTTCCGCTTTTTTTTTTCTTTTTTTTTTTAATTTTTCTTTTTTTTTTCTGTGAAAACATACACCCACCCATGACTGGATAGCCCTGGAGGAGCGGGAATACCTCACTCGACCCAATCGGTCCACTAGGGCCCCATAGCGGCCTGGAGTACCTGACCATCTGGGGCATGCACTCTCTCGCTTGTGAATAAAAATAGGTCAACAGTTCAACCGCTGCTGCACGCGCAAGCCAGGCAACACTGCTTGCTTTTGCGGCGGGGGTAAAATGTACCAGCCGCGCTCAGAGAGAATCAGTTTTGCGCATTTGTTGATTATTTCTACATTCAAATATATCTCCTGGTTAGAATTGGATTCAAAACCTTCGTATCGGTATTTGTTGTGTAATAATTTACCGCTGGGACGTCTTTCATCCCTCGTCAAAACCTCTCGTGACCCGGGCAGGCGTGCGGTCGGATAACCCGCGCAGGCGTGCGGCCGGATAACCCGCGCAGGCGTGCGGCCGGGCCCGGGGAAAAAAACCCAGTCCGCACAGAGGTGCCCGCTCTAAGGTCACGCCCGATGGATTCTCACGGAAGTGACGTCACACATGACATCATCCGGATGTTGAAAAGGTCAGTACATGTAAGTACATGTACATCCCAGGGTCCATACATGCATTCCATGCATTTTTCCCTTGGGACTACTTTCTGTCCGCTGAGGCAGGCCGCATCACCGCGGAGGAATACATCGCCAGCGGTAGCCGGAACTATAGTGAACTTGACCTCTTTTTTTTAGGTCAATGGGAGGGTTAATACGCTGATCGACTGACAGAAAAGGGGAGATAACCCTGTTTTTGAAAATGAGGGCTCCCCAACCTCACAGAGTTACCTCCCCTGGCAAAACCCATATTTAAATGCGGTGACCCTATTACTTATATATTTGTTAATTATATCGTTCTTAACACTGTAGAAATAGAGACTGTTAATTTTCATTCTGTCGCTGTAGAAAAAAGAGCTTCCGTTCTGTCGCTGAATAAAACTAGACTGCTTCCATTCTGTCATTCTGCCGCTGTAGAAACATTGAGGGATTCCATTTTCTCGTTGTGGTGTTTGCCTTGTGCAATAATATACTGTCTTTAATCTGTCACTTCAGAAAAAGAGTGCTTCCATTATGTTGTTATGTCGCTGTAGAGAAAGGAATTTCTCGTTGTGTCGTTCTGTCGCTGAAGAAAAATAGCCGGTTTCCATTAGGTTGTTGTAGTGTATTCTTCTACAAGAATATGAAGTGTGTAAATCTCTCATCACTTCAGGAAATGTTTATATTCTGTCATTCTCTTCCTGAAGAAAAAGATACCGTCCATTCTGTCGCTGTAGAAAATTTCGTTTTGTCCCTGATGAAAAATAGACTGCTTCCATTCTGTCATTCTGTCGCTGTATAAAAATGAACGGTTTCTATTCTGTAGTTGTGGTGTTGCTTTGAACAAGAATATATTGTCTTTAATCCGTCACTTCAGGCAAATTGTGTTTCCATTCTCTGGCTTTGTCACTGTAGAACAATATGCTCTTAAAGTCAAAATGATCGCTTTGGCAATGTCTTGGTACAAGTATCGTGTATTCCAAGTTTCAAAACATTCGGTTCAGCCGTTGATTTTTGCAAATGAAAAAGGCTTTCAAATATTTGGAAACAAATTTCAAGGATTTAGTCATAGCGCGAACATCTACGCTCTTCAGTCTCCCTTCTCGCTTACTTTGCCGAGCAAAATGGAAAATTTATATTTCCTTCAAAGTTAATTCTCAATGAATTTATTATCAGGTCTATCACTTTGATTCGTGAAACTATGGAATGGGGTTGAAGGCTTTATCGAACTGTTCAAGAGGCATAATGACACTTTTCACTACTCAAATTGAGGCCTGTGACAGTCTTGATATTCGATTAGAATAATAAATTAAGTTTCTGCATTTATGTGCGTTAATCATCTGCAAACTAAATACGGTACACTCTCTTCCATGCAGCAAGTCAATACCAAGACATGGTTTGCTCCTTCTATACAAATAATTACCCAATTCATCCTTAGGAGATATCACCTCATCTGACATGTTTGGTCAAGCCTTTTCGAAGGTTGATAATTTTATTAATTTCTTTTTAAAAAAAATCTAATTCTGCAAATAAGAAACATTTCTTGTCAGTATCTATGGATATCTCCCTATAATCAATTCGTGAATATGTTTGTCATTAAGTCATTCCGAAGGTGATTTAAGTGAGAAATTTCAGGATTAGTTCACTAAACAAGATCTGTGTGTATAAGAGAATCATGTCGAATTCTCGTTATTATCTTTTGGTACATCAAATAATTGCATTCGCGAAAATGACTTCCAAGTCAATATGAAAGGTATCTAAGTATCAAAATAAAACTAAAAAAACTCTCAAGGAAATCAAGGTCCTAGCTTTTGACAACGAGGTCAAATAGATCGCTTTTATGGTCAGTATCTGCTAATATATGACGTAATTTCATTCGTAAAACTGATTGACAAAGTAACGTAAATTGTGAAGTGTAGAACCAGTAAATTCTAGCAGAAATGGGCTCTGACTTGAGAGAATGATGTCAAATGCAATATGTTTCTGCCCATTGTCTGCTGATACACATAAGTATTGAATTTACGGAAGTGATTAATGCTAATTTAAAGGGATTCTGAGTGCCGAAGAGGACGGAAACATCAATACCAGCGAAGCAAGGCCCTGGCTTCCGAGAATGAGGATAGAGAGACTGTGTTCCGAAAGAGGACCATTCAAAATAGCTATGTGCCAAATTTCATGCTTGTAAGCGAAAGTACACAATATAACTGCACAACTATGATGTATTGTTCGCGCATAGGGTTGTCTGACTCATTAAATACTACATAGTCATTTATGTATTATAAAACCAGTTGCGCATAAAGTCAGTTTTGAGCATTATCAATGAGTCGTTATAGCTAAGACAGTAAGTGCAAGTCCAGGGATTGGAGGGTCGTTGTTTCGATTCCCACAGAGGGTTAAGTTATTCTTCCTTTCAAAACATATTTCCATATAGGCGAATTGCTTGGGGGTAAAGTTAAACATCTTTATTCGGTGAAAGTTGTTGAGTTGTTCCCCTTACTTCTGAAACGTAATTGTTGCGTTTGTTTTCATGATGCATGATCGATAATTTGATACCAAGTATTATTCAATGTTAATCATAATTATAATGCGTTACTTGTTATACTTCTTCACCAATTTGTATTTTATCTAGATTGGGTAGATAAAATGATTACTAGAAGTAGTGAACTTATTTTTCTACTTTCTAAGACAGTCGCCTGTGACTGTATGCAAATTAGCTGAACCACTGACAACGTTGCGGCTCATCTTCCTTGGTATATAAGAAATCCAAGGATCTTAAAGCGTATGCATCTGAAGACAGTGACTGATGTGACGGAGCTTTTAAGCGACTGACGTAAGAGAATTGAAGTCTGAACGGAAATCAACGAAGCAATAATTCATTCCACCGAATATAGCAACCTGTAACCATCTCGGTCATCTATACGCGGTAAGACTGATCGTGTGTATCGATTTACAGCCTACTTTCGGCAAGTGCGAGAGGGAATTTCCAGAAATCAATACCACGTGACTTCGTCAGCCAATCAGCTAAAGTATACCGACGTAACCCCAACGTAACTCGCCATTTTCGAATCATGTGATGCCCTACTTGTTGAAAATTACAGATCTACGACTACCACACCTCTTGGGTGATACGAAAGTTATTTATACCTATATATTTTGTAAGCCTAGCCTATATCTGTTTCCCAAGTGGTTTGAAATTTTTTTATTTTTTTATTTAGCCCATCAGTCAAGAGCGAATCTCTGACATGTCATACATATACATTTCTCAAAGATGAGATATACTATAGCAGTATTTGTAAACAAAACCCCAGTAAATTATACTTTGTGGCAACCATGATACATGTACATGTACTTCCCAAATATGTCTAACCCCACTCACTATAACATATTGCAATACATATCTGTTTTTACCTGCGGCACGCAGGTCTACGGGAGGCTCGTGTTGTTGTTGTTGTTGTTGTTGTTCTTGTTGTTCTTCTTGTAACTTTTTGAAATGCGCATGCGCTAAGAGAGTGTGATCTCTGCCACACTTTTCTTTTCAACCACCGATCTCACATGACAACACTGTCTTCAGGCGCGTTTGAATTCATTTGCAACTATATTCGGTGGAATGAATTATTGCTTCGTTAATTTCCGGATTGGATTTATTATACATGAGAATAGTGTGAATAACGTCAAAGGACCTACGAAGTAGGGTAGGCATTAGGACTCCGACACACACTGAACTCTTGGACCCCCAGTTGAAATCCTGCCAATATTAAGATGGGCACGGCCCAAGTTAGAATCACCAGTGATTTTAATCAAAAATCACCAGAAATTTTCATCAAAAGTAGGTCAGCTCGAAACATGCTGGCAACAGTCCCCTAATGCACCTTCATGCCCAGTGTGAATAAGGTCACAGGACATAAGAAGTAGGGTAGGCATAAGGACTCCGACGCACGCTGAACTCTTGGACCCCCAGTTGAAATCCTGCCTATATTAAGATGGGCACGACTCAAGTTAGATTCACCAGCGTTTTTAATCAAAAATCACCAGAAATTTTCATCAAAAGTAGGTCAGCTCGAAACATGCTGGTAACAGTCCCCTAATACACCTTCATGCCAAAAATCAAGGTTCTAATATCAACGGTAACATTCAGATATAACATATCTCTTAGATATAACATATATATAAATATTAATATTCATGTCCCTGTTCCATTGTTTCTCTTGTTGTATTCCTCTTAAAATTTTGTACTCTGCCTTTGACTGGTGTTTGTACAATAAAAGCTTGAATCTTGAATGCTTATTTTGCCGACGAAAGGATTCAGATGGACTCATTATCGGACAATTTCAAATGGTAGCCCACTTCGAAGGGACAGAAATGATTATGTAGTATTAATGAGTTAGACACCCCTGTGCGCGAACAATACCTCACAGTTATATTGTGCACTTTCGGTTACAAGCATGACATTTGGCAAATAGCTATTTTGAATGATTCTCTTTTGGAACACAGCCTCTCTATCCTCATTCTCGCAAGCCAGGGCCTTGATTCGCTGGTATTGATGTTCCGGTCCTCTTCCGCACTCAGAATCCCTTTAGAATAGCATTAATCACTTCCGTAAATTCAATACTTATGTGTATCAGTAGACAATGCGCAGAAACATATTGGATTTGACATCATTCTCTCAAGTCGGAGCCCATTTCTGCTAGAATTTACTGGTTCTATACAAAATTTACGTTACTTTGTCAATCAGTATTACGAATGGAATTACGTCATATATAGCAGATACTGGCCATAAAAGCGATCTAGTTGACCTCGTGGCCAAAAGCTAGGGCCTTTGTTTTCCTGGAGGGGTTTTTTAGTTTGATTTTGGTACTTAGATACCTTTCGCATTGACTTTAAGTTGGCAGTCATTTTCGCGAATGCAACAATTTGATGTATCAAAAGATATTAACGAGAATTCGACATCATTCTCTTACACACAGACCTTGTTTAGTGAACTAGCCCCGATACTTCGCACTTGAATCACCTTCGAAATGACTTAGTGACAAACATATTCGCGAATTCAGTATAGGAAGATATCCATAGATACTGACTAGAAATATTTCTTGTTTGCAGAGTTTGATTTTAAAGAAAAGAAATTAATAAAATTAGCAACCTTCGAAAAGGCTTGGCCGAACATTTCAGATGAGATGATATTTCCTGAGAATGAAATAGTTAATCATTTATATTTAGAAGAAGCAAACCATGTCTTGGTATTGACTTACTGCGTCGAAAAGAGTGGCAAGGAATTTAGTTCGCAGATGATAACGAACGTAAATGCAGAAACCTAATTAATTATTTTAATCGAATATGAAGACTGTAACAGGCCTCAATTTGAATAGTGAAAAAGTGTCATTATGCCTCTTGGACAGTTCGATAAAGCCTTAAATCCCATTGCGTAGTTTCACAGATCGAAGTGATAGACCTGATACTAAATTTATTGAAAAATAACTTTGAAGGAAATATAAATTTTCCATTTTGATCGGCAGATTAAGCGAGAAGGGAGACTGAAGAGCGCAGATTTTCGCGCTATGACTAAATCCTCGAAATTTGTTCGGATTTCCAAATATTGAAAGCCTTTTTGATTTGCAAAAAGTAACGACTGAACCGAATGTTTTGAAACTTGGCATACACGATACTTGTACCAAAACATTGCCAAAGCGATCATGGTGAGTTCGTCTGTCAATTCAGTATAGACGGCACGGCCGAGTCAAAATCGTCGGATTTTGAATGGGGAAAGTGAATATATATATATATATATAGTATCAGAACTATTACGCAATCCCTAGAATTGTGGGTTACAAGTTGAAAATTACTTCCCTTGGCATAAAAACACTGGCAGATGGCGCTTTTTTCTACAATTATCACTACCTCCGCTGTTATGTCTTTCACTGTATTATTGCCACTGCCGCAGGTTTTGAATACAATGTAGTCATTTCTCACTTGTTACTAAGGGGCCTGCTTCCCAAAATAAATAACAGTATAAGAACTATTCTCATGGAATCAGTACGATTTTTATCGGAAAATATCTTACAACTGAAGAGAAGTTGGATAGTTTATGAGAATGTTCATTGTCGTTTTATAACAATAGTGAGCCGTAGTTCGCGTCTCAGTTTTGAATCCTCGCTTACGCTCAGCATTAAGAGAATAGAACAAGGACTGGCTCGCTCGGTGTCAGTATAATGTGACTGAGTGGGGTGGCATGTCTGCATACGGCATGATATTTCAGTGGGACAGCACTATAAAATGACAGCATTAGATCTGCTCTGTTACAAGTAGGTACCCCCGGCTGCTGTATCATGCTGCTGAAGTCGATCCCCATGGGTAGGTGTTATGGAGTGCACGCATGTGTTCAGGATCAAAAAGGGAATTGTGGTGATAAAAGCTGTGAGCTATCCAGCCTGCCTTTATCACGCAAATAGTTCTCAGATATTTTTTAACGATGGAACTAACTGAAATTTATACAAATTAAGTGTTCACATACAAGTTTGCAATGTGCACCAAAGTGGGAGCGGACAAACAGAATTTGATGTGGAATAAGTTGATTTCACTCATTTTAGCTATGGTGAAGTGTACTATTACTTTTATTGACTTTCTGTGGTCACTCAGGAAACATCAACGAACACGAATACTAGATGAACCCTTAAGCAGAAAGCTAAAACTCAGGAACAGATCATTGTAAATTAACAGGAAAACAATTAACACCAGGATACAGTTCAATTTATAATTGGTGACATTTATTTACGCATTTATAGCCACATTTACTGCATACACGAACAACACCTGGCTTACAGTTCAGTTTAGATTCTTAACACCTGGTGTTCACAGGGGAAATTCAATTTCAATTCGGGGTTTATTAACGTCTACTTGTAACATCATAAAAGCCTTTTATGATGTAATATTCATTACCAACTTCTACGATATCGCCAATGAATTCCCTGAAATATCATTTCATGATTTTGTTAGTTTTGATGTATATCCCCCAGACCTGCCATGGCTGGGCCATCCCTGTTCAACAAACATATCTGGTGTAGTTCATCACTGAGATATGATTTTTCTGATGCCTTACCAGCTGTTTTAATGATATTTTTATTAATCACAGGGAGGGGAAGGTATACGTTACCAATTGTTTCCAAATTATGTTATTTGTCTCTAACTAGGCATAATAGAGTAGAAATAGAAATGCCCGCAAATCAGTATTTTATGCGTTGTCGGTTGGAAAGGTAAACACATCTTAGGGCGCTATGATTTGACCAACCACCTCGCTGGGGGTCTAATAACACCCCAGCCACCAGTCAGATTTTTGGACCGGATTCGGGGCCTTCGTGCACATCGCCGGTTATATAAACACCTCAACAAAAGTAAGTTCCCCCCTAAACATTGGCTAATATTTTCTAAGATAGTTATGCGATTGTAACGAGATTTCTCACAGAGTATCAGTTTGACCAGCGCAACAATCAGTGAAAATGATTACCCTACAGGTGGCGCTATGCCTGAATGCGCATGGATTCAATGCAAGATGGTCGCAATTCAAAAATTGCAAAACAGATTATCAAAGACAGATTTTATTCAATCATGAACAAATCCTAACAGGTGGAGCAAAGACAGTGCTATCCAATCACACGGCTTGACCAGAGCAACAATCGGTGAAAAAGATTGCCCTGTACGTGGTGCTATTCCTGAATGGGCATGCATTGAATGCAAGTCGGTAGCATTTCCATAAATTGCAAAGCAGACTATCAAAGACAGATTTTATTAAATAACTAACAAATCCTAACCGCTAAAGCAAAGACAGTGCTATCCAATCACACGGTTTGACCAAAGCAGCAATCAGTGAATATGATTACCGTGTAGGCGGTGCTATGCCTTATCCCTGGAGGGCCATTATAGTCCCTCCTACCAAACTTTCTCTCCTATCTCCGGAGCAACAACAAAATAAAAGCAGACTTTTTAGTTTGTCATATTGGGGTCAGTTTGAACGTACATTGTATTGCATATCCCCCGAACAGAGGATCATGGGTAAATCCAAGATGGCGGCCATGTGAGTTACCAGAAAAGTTATGTTTTCATCATTTTTCTTCAAACGTTCTGCTTTTCCTCGCGGAAAAGCAGAAATAGCCCCCCAGACATGTATAGGTCCCAAACGTCCCAGTCATTTACCCATGATCCTCTGCTCTGGAAGTATGCAATTACGTTCAAAATCATCCCAATATGACAAACTAGATGTAAAAAATCTGCTTTTATTTTGTTGTTGCTCCGGATATAGGAGAGAAAATTTGGTAGGAGGGGCTATAATGGCCCTCCAGGCCTGACGGGGTTAAGGCATAGCACCACCTACACGGTAATCATATTCACTGATTGCTGCTCTGGTCAAACCGTGTCATTGGATAGCACTGTCTTGCTCTACCGGTTAGGATTTGTTCGTTATTGAATAATATTTGTTTTTAATAGTCTGTTTTGCGATTTATGAAAATGCTATTGTCTTACATTCAATGCATGCTCATTCAGGCATAGCACCACGTAAAGGGTAAGCGTTTTCACCGATTGTTGCTCTAGTCAAACCATGTGATTGGATATCACTGTCCTTGCTCTAACGGTTAGGATGTGTTCGTGATTGAATAAAATCTGTCTTTGATAATCTGTTTTGCAATTTTTGAAATGCGACCGTCTTGCATTGAATTCATGTTCATTCAGGCATAGCACCACGTAGAGGGTAATTATTTTCACTGATTGTTGCACTGGTCACACTTATGCTCTGTAAGAAATCTCGTTACAATCGCATAAATATCTTAGAAAATATTAACCAATGTTTAGGGGGGAACTTACTTTTGTTGAGGTGTTTAGTAAAATAGATGTTTACCGAACATTTCGATTACTTTTCAAGTCTGCATAATACCTCTGTTGACCTAGCGTTAAAAAGATTTATCTGGAGATAATTTTCCCTGTTTATCTGGACAGAGCAGAGGAAAAGTAGTTCGCTGATGTGCAACACTAAAGGAGTTGTTCGGCCGGATTCAAACTGAACCGTGCGTTGGTTGGTTTCCCCTATACGTCATAGCAACGTAGTAAAGGTCAACTTCCGCTATTGGTGGCAGGGATGGTAATGAAGCCTGCGAAATGGAGCATGCGCTGTGGGGAGGATGTGATCTGACATTGGCTACTATTTCCACAGAGGTCAATATGTGAATGGCAGTGATACTATCTTCTGAATGCATTATGTAAGGAACAAAATGAGTTAGCCATGGTCATTGGCACAATGTTGCCTTCAGATCACAGAGGCCAAAATGGGAATAGCAGTTATATGTGCTTGTTAACACAACATATATGAAGCAAATTAAGCTAAATTCTCGATGTTTGTCCTAGTACCAAAGGTCTCCAGATCCGAAAAGACAATGAGCTACACAATTAAGCTCCTCCTACTCGATACAATGCTTCCTTAGTTCAATAGCGAGACAACGTGTGTTTTCAGACAGGCAACTCCAATTGTTTGAAATTATATTACGGGGGAGCTGTTGTCGATCAGACGAGATGATTTTGTTATGCCCTCCCCCCCCCCCCTCCTCTAATTAGAGGGGGGGGGGGCATATAGCGATCGCTTTGTCCGTCAGTCCGTCAGTCCGTCTGTCCATCCGTCCGTCTGTCCGTCCGAATTTCTTGTCCGCGCGATATCTCGGTTAATATTTGATGGACATGATTGAAACTTGCATGGAATGTGGCCAGTGCCTCGTAGTTGTGCAGCGTAGAGTTTTTTCCGAGTTCCGGTATTATTTTCAAGAGTTATGGCCCCTTTTTTTTATATATTTTTATTCATTTTCAATGTAATCCTCTTACACACTTATACACGCATTATACATTGTATGACAACAAAGAGTGCTTAACAACGATTGCATAATAATTGATACAATTTCTCTTAATTTGAAAATTGAACATATGTACATATTAATATATTTCCTCTCTTTATACTACAGTGTTACACTTTCCTAAGCTCTCCTGTTGTGCGTTGTCATTGTCACTTTCTCTATCATTCCTCACACACTCCTCTCACATCAGCTCTCACACCGTTCTAAAGTAATTTTCGAAAAGACACCATCTTTTGTTGAATTTATCCATTGTCTGTGTTATGCTTGTGATATATCGTTCTGCCTTGTAGTGACTATAGAAAATATTCAATAGAGCATGTATATTAAGTTTTTTGGATTCGGACTTGTTAATGATATATTTCTTAGTTAACAGCATAAGCGTGTTGAGGGCACATTGGTCTTTATCCCACCCCAATATTATTTTGCCTGAAGTAATGTGCCCCCTCAGCTTAGCCGTTTTTGAAAGCCATTTTTCTAAATCCCCCCAAAGCATTTTTGCATTTAAACATTCTATTAGTAGGTGTTCGAAGGTTTCAATATTTTTTCCACAGCGTTCACATTTATCATCTTCGGCATAGCCTATTTTGTGTAGAAAAGATTTTGTTGCCACTATTCGGTGTAGAATTTTATATTGAATCTCTCGTAATGATGTGAGTAGTATGTAAAGAGTCTTTCGACGTCTTTGCGCCTCACTGCGCATGCGCAGAAAAAAAAATGGGCAGGATTTGTGGCGGTATTGGGGCGTTGTGCGCAGGTGAATGGGGCGCAGGTATGACGTCACTTCCGGTTGGGGTGAATGTGGCGTGACCTTGGGGACATGTATTTCTTCGCGGTGATGCGGTCTGGCGGTGATGCGGTCTGCCTCCGCGGACCGAAAGTAGTCCCAAACCCGTGGGTTTTCGTGGAAGTGTTCGGCAATCTGTAGGGACCGCTAGTGGACCGATGGGGTCGAGTGAGGTATCAAAGTGAAGCATTCGTGAAGGAACATTTGATGGGCTGGGTGCGGGGTTGAAATATCGGCCTTCTGCGCATGCGCGGTGGCCGAAGGGTATGAAAATAGCCTTTTTGGAACTAGGGGAGCCCCTAGTGGACCGATGGGGTCGAGTGAGGTATCAAGGTGAAGCATATGTGAAGGGGCATCTGATGGGCTGGGCGCGGGGTTGAACTATCGGCATTCTGCGCATGCGCGGAGGCCCAAGGGTATGGAAATAGACGTTTTGGAGCTAGGGAAGCCCCTAATGGACCAATGGGGTCGAGTGAGGTATCGATGTGAAGCATTCGTGAAGGGGCATCTGATGGGCTGGGTGTGGGGTTGAAATATCGGCATTCTGCGCATGCGCGGTGGCCCAAGGGTATGGAAATAGCGGTTTTGGAGCTAGGGAGTCCCTAATGGGCCAATGGAGTCGTAGGAGGTATCAAAGTGAAGCATTCGTGAAGGGGCATCTGATGGACTGGGCGTGGGGTTGAAATATCGGCATTCTGCGCATGCGCGGTGACCCAAGGGTATGGATATAGACGTTTTGGAGCTAGGGGAGCCCTAATGGTCCAATGGGGTCGAGTGAGGTATCAAAGTGAAGCATTCGTGAAGGGGCATCTGATGGACTGGGTGTGGGGTTGACATATCGGCCTTCTGCGCATGCGCGGTGGCCCAAGGGCATGAAAATAGCCTTTTGGGAGTTAGGGGAGCCCCTAATGGTCCAATGGGATCGAGTGAGGTATCAAAGTGAAGCATTCATGAAGGGGCATCTGATGGACTGGGTGTGGGGTTGAATTAGGGTCATTCTGCGCATGCGCGGTGGCCCAAGGGTATGAAAATAGACGTTTTGGCATCTAGGGGAGCCCTTAATGGTCGAATGGGGTCGAGTGAGGTATCAAAGTGAAGCCTAGGTGAAGAGGCGTTCAGGCAATGGGGTGGGTGCATGTACAATTTTTCCTGAAAAAAAAAAAACGGAAAACGGACTTTATCAAAAAACCTGGGAAAATGCCTATATGGGGTATGAGGGGTATATAGGTCGACGGGCTTAACGGGGCTTGTCTATCAATAGAGTTATCTCCCCCTAGTTCCAGGGTGTGTGTATGTAAAAATTTTCCTGAAAAAATACGGAATACGGACTTTATTCTAAATTACGGGAAAATGCCTATGTGGGGTATGGGAGGTATAGGACCATCCTGGGAAACCTACTTCTCCACATTTGCGGTATAGGTTGTGGGGTCTCGTTTTACTCGTCTCGTCATTTAGAACATGATAGGAAGTGTCCCCGTGCGAATCGGTGACATTTTTGAAAAAA
>JAVTVY010003636.1:0-39785 GCA_036873755.1 Hanleya hanleyi
GGACTCACCTAGCTCCAACACGGCTATTTCCATATCCTTGGGCCACCGCGCATGCGCAGAATGCCGATAGTTCAACCCCTCACCCAACCCATCAGATGCCCCTTCACATAAGCTTCACTTTGATACCTCACTCGATCCCATTGGACCATTTGTGGCTCCCCTAGCTCCAACACGGATATGTCCATACCATTAGGCCGCACGAGTTGTCTCCCTTGCGTCAATGTGTGCAGATGGCGCTACGGTCGACGCCGTGATGTGGGAAGGGCGTACCACACCATCCTGGAGCCGCCATTTTGTTTGTTGTTTTCTTGCGGAGATACACGGGACAATAAACACTCGACCCTAGGGTGGTACAGATGCTAGACTGATCCTATTAACATGGTACAACACCTATAGATTATATTACTAGGACGTCAGCGAAATACTAGTACCCATCCTCCGCATGGCAGAACTGTACAACCCAGAACAAGTCTAGACATGCCTTGATCTCTCACTCGATGCCGCCATTTTGGTCCCACCACCACCACCACCACCCACAAGCCGCCATTTTGGTCCCACCACCACCACCACCACCCACAAGCCGCCATTTTGGTCCCACCACCACCACCACCACCCACAAGCCGCCATTTTGGTCCCACCACCACCACCACCACCCACAAGCCGCCATTTTGGTCCCACCACCACCACCACCACCCACAAGCCGCCATTTTGGTCCCACCACCACCACCACCACCACCCACATCAGCCGCCACAACACCTATAGATTATGTTTATTACTAGGACGTCAGCGAAATACTAGTACCCATCCTCCGTATGGCAGAACTGTACAACCCAGAACAAGTCTAGACATGCCTTGATCACGTGATCGTCATGGGAAACACCCGCTGGGGAATCCCCTCCGGTGACCTCCAAGTTCCTCCACACTTCCGCCACAAAATATGCTGCGCACTCGTCAAAAGGGGCTCTGTAATGCTGTTATACTACTACTTACCACTCTATGCGTATAGGTTAAGATTACATGGAGAAGATAATTAGTTGCATGAACAGTGGTTTGTAATGTTTGTTTATTTGAGAAATAATTTGAGAGTTACTTTCGAATAGCTTGTTGTGGTACTATATATATTTTGAACATAACACCAACTTTTCTACGGTCCGAGCATACATTTATCGCTTGGCCTTTCCAACATGAACAAGGTACGATAATGTCAGTAAATATGAAGTAATTATCCAGGTGAAATATTGAAGTTCTTAGCATCATCGGCGCCTCATTTATTGAACACCCTTCATCATGCCTTATCTTTTGTCATGTTATCGAATCGCAAACTCACCCCATGAAGTATCCACACGGTCGTTAGCTCCGGCTTAAGGTTCTCTTCCTTTCCATTTCTTCCTTCCTCTGCGAAGGGCATTGACAATACCAAAGTCCCAATTTTTGTTATTGCTACCAGCTTTTATTTATTTATTTTTTGGGGCAGGAAGAGGGCACTGTTGTTCCATTTTTTCAAAACTTTCAGCTTTAAGTCTTATTATCTCAAAATATTTATAGCCTCGTCTTCATTTTATCCAGCCAATTTCTACGTTTCTGCTTCGAAACTGCCTTGATTTATCTGAGCCCATTCAGTGTTCAGAATCCGAGGTGTAAATTTCACCTACCAAAGTCAAAGATTATGGGAAGCAATTTACATCCAAAAAGGGCAAGTTCAGAATTGAAAAAGAGATTTTTTCAACATGGATTTTAACATGACTGAGATATCGCTGAAATTCAGGAAATTGGTCCTGTACATTTTCGAGAAATACCCGAATCAATTTGACAGTGAACAACCGGATGTGATTTCAGCAAATCGAAGCTGTTGGACACGTGAATCGGGACTCCCAATCATTGGTGAGGCTTCAACTCCGGCGAAAATTTAATTGCTAGAAAATAAGAAAATATGAACCAATAAGAACATCAGTTCACCATTCATTGCAAGGTGAGCATTGGCAGTCTTTCCAATTTTTCCAACCTCGGGCTTTTATGTATATACTGGTTTCTATCCCTTGGATAATTCTGAAATTTTGAGATTGTGATTGTGCATAATTTATCGATTATTCGATTCTGCTTCTGAGTATGTCATTAGGTGCGCAATGTTATAGACATCGAGAGGCATTAACCAGACCTATTATACTCATATATTCAGTGGAAATCATATTTTCTCATGATTGATGTACTTTTTGTCTTGTCTACAGTTCTTAATGGAGTAGAGGACATCCTTTTACCTGTTCTTGATGGGGCTACAACATGGTGATCTGTTGAATTTTGCAGAACAAGCTGAATTTTTCCTAACAAAAATACTCAGACATCTCAAAATGGGATAAAAATCAGCAAAGTACGCAACAGCGTTTACTGGTTGTTCAATAGTATGAAAGGACTGACCACGAAGTTGGCAATTTAGATTCAGCGTTTGGAGGGTGCCTAGTGCTACCGAGGTTGAAAATCATGCCTCTGAAATCCCCCAAAATTGACTCTTAATCTCTTTCAACAAACATGAAACTTGTAAATGGCTAATACTGAACCTTCAATAATATTTCTTACCTGACCCCCCCCCCCCGCTAGAAATAAGACTGGAAATGCTCAGTTTATCTGTTATATTGCTAACATTGTCTAAGAAAGCAATATGCCCCCTGTTTTATTATGTATTCAACAATAGTTATATGTGTTTATTATTGCATAGCAAAATGGGAAATTTTGAAAGTTTGATTTATTAAACTTGAAGAAAGAAAAACTTCAAATCTCCCCATGACGGTGTATACATGCATTTGGGTGCAATATTTTTTTAACGACCCACCATTAGTTTTTCCTGGATCATCTTCTCTTAACCTGCTGAAAAATATACAGAAATTTTAAATAACATTCAACCTCTAGAAATGACAGACCTCTACTGGGGAGGAGATTACAGCCCCAGTCTCTCCTTTTAAGAAGTATTCACAGTAGTAAAGTAAGTGGATATTGACTCCCATTTTGCCGGGAGAAGTAACTCTTGTATGCATTTTTTTTAGTTCAATATAGTTCCGCCAAAAGGGTCATATCCGATCACGTGACCGGAAGTGACCCCTGAGGATGTATTCCTCCACGGCGATGCGGTCATGTCCGGCGGTGATGCGGTCATGTCCGGAGCGAAGCCTCCGCAGGTAGAAAGTATCCCCATTGACTTTGACTCTTCGGGGAATGACCGTATGGGGTACAGGGGTGGCCACTTTTTTCTTGTGGATTCTTGTTTTCTTCGTCTCGCGATGTAGAACACGATGGGATGGGTCTCGCTGCCATGCGGTGAAATTTGTTTAAAAGTTCAGCCAGGTATGTGGTGGACAGTGTAGGTCCATACTGGCGCAGTGGACAATGTTTGTCCCACTGGGAAACCCACTCATGGACCATTGCGGTATGAGTGCTGGCATCTTCCTTTCTTCTGATCGCATTTCTGATCGAGTCTCGGTGGATGTGACCTCTTTCATATCCTCTTTCAAGTGACGCTTGGTCTTTATTATGGACCTGTGCGTGGGGTCGCCTTTCATTTCAAACGGCAACAGGCTATACTCTTCGCAGATCGCGCCATGGGTGTTTTCCTGACGTTCCTAGCGCATTTGGATGAACGCTTGTTGTAAGTTATCCTGTCCGGCGCCTTCTTCCACAGCAGCATGGGTATTAATAGCTTCATGCACCATACGATCCTACAGGTAGGTTCGTCCTCAATTTCCTGGGACATAGGCTGACTATCTGAGGTCAAGCTCTCCGTATCAGTAAATAGAATCTCAGCAGCTTCTGGTTCGATGTCATTATCTGCCTCCACAGTGGGCTCCGAGTGTACGGTCCCATGTATATTCTTCTGGCGTCGCATCATATCATAACGTCTAGTGAACGTGCGTTCGAACAACCCATGTTGACGGTTGAACGTCGACTGTGCACGCTTTTGGAATACGCTTGCTTTATAGACAGCAAGGCTCGTCAACGCCCAGCTCAAAGCTTCAACGCCTTTGTGAGATAGCCCAGAAGCTCTCATTTTCTAGATATTTCATGGAATTGTCACTAATTCATCGAAATACAGTGACGCCAGTCAACGCCCGTCTTTGTATCTTAACGCCCGTCTCAGCGCCCTATCTTTAAGCCTTAACAACCGTCTCAACACCTCAATGCCTTTCAAGAGCTCCGAGTCCAAAAGCTCTGAGCTTCGATTCCAAGAGCTCGGAGCTCTTATGCGCGCGATGACGTCACTTCTGGCGAGGTACAGTCATGACGTCACTTTCATCAAGGATCTGCTATGCCGTAACGACATGCGTTGACGCGGCGTCACTGCCTTTCGATAAATTAGTGGCAACCCTGGATGATTTCCCATGGTTTGGGTGTAGATTCCGTGTACCGCTTTTTATATGTTCAAAGCCAATTCTAAATTTACTTACCCCCACTAACTCAACCTTTCTCTCTCCACAGGCCCGGACCCACTGGGGACCGATGTTAGCCCCTCTAGACCTGATCGATATGGGTTTTCCCTATTTTAGGGGTGAAGTCCGTGTTCCGGATTTTATATATTCAAACCCAATCCTAATTTTACATACATCGACTAACCCACCCTGCCTCTCGCAGCAGGCCCCGGTCCGCTGGGAAGCATTACCATCCCCTCTAGACCTGGTTGATAAGCGTTTTCCCTATTTTAGGAGTAAACTTGTTTTCGGATTTTATATGTTTAAACTCAATCCTAACATCCACCCACCCATGACTTGATCGCCCTTGAGAAGCGCTACACTTTGAGACCTCCCGTGACCCATTTGGACCACTAGTGGTCCACCTCCACCCCAAAACATCCCTTCCAATGCTAGTTTTTACTGTGCATGCGCAGAATGACACCAGTTCCACGTCACACCCATCCAGTTGGATGCTCCTTCACGAGTGCTTCACGGCGATACCTCAATCGGCCCATTCGGACCAAGAGGGATCCACCTAGATCCAAAAACATCCAACCTGATCTGCCCGCCCAGTGCGCATGCGCACATTCACTTTTCAAAAAACTTTAACGCTTGGCCTCGAGACCCCTCCCATCGTGTTCTACGTGGTGAAACGAGAAAAACATGGGGCCACCATATACCGCAAATGTCCATGAGTGAACCCTTCCATCGTTTCTGCATCACAAGACGAAGCAAACAAGATGCCACACCCCATAGAAAAATCCCCAAGAAAAAAAAAAATACCCAACCCTGTATCCCGTTCAGGCATTCCTCTGCGATTCACAGTCAACTGGACTACTTTCTGTCCGCGGAGGCTTCTCCCCGGACATTATCGCATCACCACCGGACATGACCGCATCGCAGCGGGGGAATATGTCCCCAGGGGTCATCTCTGGTCACGTGACCGGATATGGCCATTTTGCCGGAACTCTGTGGAACTAAAAAATGCATACAAGTGTTACCTCCCCCGGCAAAAGGGGAGACAATACCCATTTACTTTACTACTATTGACCATCAATTAGCCTTCGGTATATTGCTGAACGCGACGTTACATATATTACTCTCTCTCTCTCTCTGGTTAGATCAGTTTTCTTGAATCTTGCTACCCCCATTGTCATCAGCAGGTCCGCAGAACAAGTTTATTTGTACATATCAAATCACATTAACACATTTCATTAATAAGCCTGTCCAAGATATCTGATGCGACTCAATTTATTACCCGAACCGATGCTAAGAACTAGATCTTCTCAGTGCTTCGTGTTTAGGGAAAGGATCGCTCACTTACACCTACACCAGTCGTCCCAATTTGCATTAGAGGAGTGAACCATCATATATACACTTATTTACCCACAGTCACTCCATTGGATTTTAAGTAATTTTCCTGAAGTTGTTGTGGTATAAATTGTTTACACTCTTTTTAAGCTAGATCCAACGACGAAGCACTGTTCAATTCAAAGGACTGGATACAATAACTTCATATCAAATGAAAAGTTCCTATCAATACTTTCATCAATCTCCTGGCACTCGCGTCTGAACTCACATATTCGTAATCTGGATGTATGAGTCCCTACTTTGTAGACGTGATTTTCTCACAGAGAGCAATAATCAAACATAATAGATCCGTGTAACATTGCACAGTTCAATATTCGTTTTTCGTTTTTGGATTCTCGAAATCAAAAAATTAAATTTGGTCATCAACTTCCACTTTTTGATTTTGGGATTACAAGAAAAAGAAAATTTTAATTTGACAGTCAGTTTAAAATGTTCGTTTTTCGTTTTCCTTCGCTCAAAAATGAAAATCGAATATGGAAAATTGCCTCGACTTGTCCGTTATTCGTTTTTTAAATTTTATTTTAACGTTGACGTATAAATGTTGAGTGCGCGCCGGGCAAGGGTTATGACGTCACTTTCTGTCCGCGGGGTAGTATTGAAAGCGGAAATCGAGTCGTATAGGATTCTTTAACCCTACCTGACCTTTGGAGGGGGGGGGGGGGGCGAAATGGCCCCCCTACCAAATTTTCTGAGCTATCTCCGGAACGACAAAAAATGGAGAGCTGAAACTCCGTGACTTTATAGTTTATCATATTGGGGTCAATATAAGCTTATTTGCAGAACTCCCCGAGCAGAGGATCATGGGTAAATTCAAGATGGCGTCCACGTGGGGTACCAGAAAAGTGATGTTTTAGTCATATTTCTTCAAAATTTCTGCTTTTCCGCGAAGAAAAGTGGGCAAAAACTATTTTATTTCACATCACATGAGTATTTACTAATTTATCATGCAGTTTTTGCGGGAAAGTTGCATGAATAAAAAAATCGGAAAATTTGACCGAAAAATCGACCAAAAAAATGCCGTTTTTGAAAATGACGTCACTGTGACGTCATCAAAGCGGCTATCTTGCAAACGTTTTTTTTTTACATTTTCTGTAGAGCTTGACCCAAGGGTATAGGGTGGTAAGTTTCAGCCCCCTGGCTCAATTTTCATATAACCCCGGGCAGAGGATCATGGGTAAATTCAAAATGACGGCCATGTGGTATCCGCGAAAGTCGTATTTTTTCAATCTTTTCGCTCCATTTCTTCACATTTAATTGAAATTTGATTTTTCTCGAGAGAAAAATGGGAAAAATGAAAATTTCGAAAAATTGACCCCAAAAATGTCGAAAAATGGCTTCCGAGAAGATAACGTCACTGTGACCTCATCGTGGCGGCCATCCTGATTTTTTTTACATTTCCCGATAGAGCTTGAACCAAAGATGCTATGTGGTAAGTTTCAGCGCTCTAGCCATAGTGGTACAGAAAATATATAGGGAGGCACCCCCCTCCCCCCCTTCTGTGGTTCCACTGAGTAATTTGATATAATATAGGAGGAGAGTAACTCCGAATATACTTAGAAAAGTCATCTTGTGGTTCAATATTTCAACATATATTTATGCCATCATCAGGAATATATACAATGAGACAACTCCAGTATTTAACAAGGTATGTACACTAATGTGAGTATCAAGTCAGCCAATCAGATGTTTGGTCAAATGGTGAGCATATAACTCGTGAGTAGCTTTGGGCATTAGAGCGGTAAAAAGTCCCAGAGTATTGAATATTGCTCATGTTGTTGATTCAGGCAGACAGTATTATACATTAGTGTTCCCAGTGAAGATAACCAGCCAACATAACAACCCGGTGCTATGAGACAACACCATAATCCGGAACTTATATAAAACAGTCATACATTTATCGGAATAAAACAAGTTCCTTTGATGCTTTTAAACCATGATTTGAATCAGGTCTGTAGCGTCTTATAGCTAAACGCCTCTCGAAAGACGACTTCGAACCAGTTTCTACAGGAGTCTAAACTGTGAAATAATAGACTCCTCTAGACACTGGTCCGAAGTTCTCTTGAGGGATATCCATGTCATTTGTAACGCCATTGTTGATGTCATCAGTAGGACTAGTAGTGAAAACGGGCATTTTAGAGGCGCGTGGAGGCGTGTTTGAGTGATTAAGAGAACCATTCTTGGCCCTAATAGACCGTACAAGGTTTCAAATTGAAACCCACGAGAAGACCAACATTTGAGATTGTCTACGTCTTCTGTGACGTCATTTGTGACGTAATCAGTAGGATTAGTAGCCAAAGCGGGCGTTTTAGGGGTGTAAAGGGACGTGCTCGGGGACCATACTTGGTCCAAATGGACCGTGTTGGGTATTCTATTGTAGCTCTTGGGGTTATTTGTTAACGGAAATCACGTCAATCTGTGCATGCGCAATTGGAGCGTAGCATTGAACTATGGCATTTAAATGGACGTTTTATGGTAAAGATGAACCAATATTGGGCTGCATGGGTAGTGAGGCGTCCTATTTTGAAGCTCTCTTTGGAGTAGCGTCGGATTCGACTGGTGTGTAGTCCGTTTTCATCATTCTGCACATATGCAAGCTGGCAGTGGGATAAAAAGCGGGCATTTGAGATGGGAGTTCGGGTCCCCTTCAAAGTGACGTCCATGGTCCAAATGCACCATGTGGGATATGGAGCTCTCGTGGTTTAGAATACGATTTGAGAGATTTTCACCTCATTTGTGATGGCATTGATGACATCATCATTGGTAGAGAAAGCGTTGCTCGAGTGCACTTGTGAGATCGAAAGAGAGAAAGTTCCTACGCCCCTATACACTAACCCATGAAGGTTGACGCGGGGACCTTGTAGATGTATCCAGAACTCATGATCGCGGGCATACTGGTGTTTTGGGTTGGACATGAGAGTAGAGTTACCTCCCCTTCAAAGTGACGTCATGATGACGTCAGCAGTAGGAGAGAAAGTGCATTTTGGCAACACAATATATCAGCAGCGTATACGTATTCTAATGAGTACTAATTGTGCACCCCTGTTGGCTGACCTGTATATGTTCTCTTATGAATATGACGAGCTGCAGGTGCTTTCAAAAATCGATCCATTCAAAGCCCGTTCCTGCTCAATCACCAAACGCTATGTAGACGATCTTCTCGCTGTGGATAATCGTTATATAAATGACACAGTGAAGGTTATATATCCACCTTCCCGGAACTTGAAGGAAATTACAGATAGCCCTACCGGCACATCATATTTAGATCTATATCCCTATAAAAATGAAGCGGACATTCTCTCTCGTCGAATTTATGACAAGAGAGTTGATTACAATTTCGACATCGCAAAGTATCCCTTTCTGAACAGTAATATTCCAGTTGGACCTGCATATGGCGTATACATATCTCGCCTAGTAGCATTTGCTAGATCATGTGGTAAATTTGACGATTTTGATCAACGTCACAAAACATTGTTGCAGAAACTTATAAAACAGAGCTATTCCACCAAGCGCCTCCACTCAAATTTTCTCAAATTTGGCGACACATCGCATGCTGATAGCAAGATACGAACGTAGCATGCAAGATCTATGGCGTTACGTTTCGTAACTTACATGTATGTCTAATTCTGCTCAACCCGGGGCTAGGGGCCGGATGGACCCCATTTTCTTAAATGTCCTCACGGTGCTCATATGAACAGCCAGAATCAAAGCGTGAATGAGATACATCATTCACTACATGACGACTTTACAACGATTATTATGGATTAATTAATAATATTATTATGGAACATCATGATGTCCTGTCGGCATCATTGAAAACTGTTGACCGCTTCTCTCTTGCAGGAAACTAGCCTACGTTTATTTATACTATGATTGTCTTTTTGAATTTGGTGCTAATACTGTTATATGGAATAGGTCTTTGGATTATGGACGCGGATATTCGCTAATGGACGACGGCTGAATTATGAATGACGGACTCGACGCTTGTAATTTAGATGTTCACGTCGGACTAGGCAGCTACATGCAGCCTGGAGTTGGGTACATGGCGTCGTAGGGCAGAGATATTATACGTATGAGTTTAATACATGGGCTCATTATGGAACATTAGGTGAAAAACGGTGTGTCGATACCCGTGTTATGATCTTGTATGCAACACTGTAGTGAAAAAAAAAATAAGATACGTGTCCCCATTTTGACTGGAGAAAACAGAAAGGTGTGTGTTTGATATTGAAAACCTGTGTTTATCATGTTTATCTGGGTGTCCCAAGTTTAGCACTAAATATAGCGGTGCATATTCCCCAGATTGACTAGCTGCGATAGAGATATGGGTGTTTGTCTATTGTGCCTGGGAATCAGCTCCTTATAAAATCTGTATATAAAAGATATTTGTCATCCATATTGGACATACACACGAAATCCTCGAAACAACCAATAAAACCGTAACAGTATTATCTGTAAAGTTTCCACTTTGAATGTGGCACGCTGGTGATTTGCACGCCCCCGCTTTATTCGCAAAAATAAGCGTGTCCTCGGTTGTGGGGTGGAATTCTGGTTCTCTAAATTTAGCATCTGCAGCGGTATAAATAGGTCAGTAAATTTGGAACGATAAAACAAAATAAAGTTATAACTGCTTTCTCAAATTTCGCTGGAGTAGTTGAAGTCCCCACTTATATGATCATGGGTGGATGGCCCCGGTTCACACCTATGTGTGTGTGTACGTGTGAGTCAGTGAATGAGTGTGAGTGAGTGAGTGAGGCGTGCTCAACGTCTGAAATTGGTGACGCTGGTAAGTGGGTGAGTGGGTGGGTGAGCGAGCGAGTGGGTGAGACGGTTGTGTGTATTAGGATCCCCCTGGTTAAGTCTGAATACGGTCATTACTTCATGGATGAGAAAAGGATGAGTGCGGATTGTACAGCTATGTGTGACTCAGGCCTGTGTGAATATGCACAGCTATGGCGTTATGCCTCTTAACTTCCTATTTCATACGGGTTATGAGATACATGTACAGAGTGTGCTACCAGGCACGTGAGCGTTCGTGCGATGACGTCCTTTCCGGCGATGATATCACTGTGTGCGCACTATGACGTCACTTCCGGCGATGACGCCACGTCCTGCGAATGACTGGGAAGTTAAGAGGCATAACGCCATAGCCGTACATATTCACACAGGCCTGAGTCACACGCAGTTGAACAATACGCACTCACACTTATGAATGAAGTAGGCCTACTGACCTATTCAGACATAGCCATGGGAACCCTAATACTCATCCACACATCAGTGTCACATAGGTGTACGGCTCACTCACTCGTTCACTCTCTCACTCTCCCGCTCGACTGTTCACTCACTCATTCACCGAGTCAACCCTCGCTGGCCTGTGCGATTTGGGATGTACCGCGGCCTGCGGTGGGGGGGGGGGGAGCGGAAGTGCCTAATCTATATTTTCGCCATCGCTAAGGCTAGAGGGCTGAAACTTACCACACTATATCTTTGGGTCAAGTTCTACAAGAAAAAGCAAAACAAAAATCCCAGATGACCGCCATGATTACGTCACGGTGACGTCATTTTTAAAAAGAGCATTTTTGGACGATTTTTCGGTCAGAATTTTCGAATTTTGTATTTTTGTTTTTTCTTCGCAAAAACTGCATGATAAATTAGTATATAATAATCTGATATGAAAAAAGATAGCTTTTACACACTTTTCCATTCAGAAAAGGAATATGACGAGAACATCACTTTTGTGGTACCCACATGGCCGCCATTTTGAATTTACCCATGATCCGTGTCAAAGTCAACGCCCAGGCCCTCTCCTGGGCCAAGTAGGGTTAAGACGGGAGTTAGGCACGCTTCAAGGGCGTTGAGCACGCCTCACTCACTCAATCACTCACACTCACATTCTCGCTCACACACATGCACACATACACACACGCACCCAAACTGACGTGCCACAGGGAGCTGTTTGGAGTGCAGTGTTGGCGATGTTAATACTCTAAACTGCTCGAACCCAAAAGATTCCGCCTCCAATGGTGTTGGAAACCCAATTGAAAAAAAAAAACGTATTTCGCGTTCAGACTTCTCATTCTACATGCATGCTATTAGTATATAATAGTAGAACCCAAAGAGAAATCAGAAAGGCCGAAAGGAATATACATGTATGTGATTGTCATCGAGTCCGTGCAGGGTGTCAATCAAAAGTTCACATACGAATGGACTTCCATCAATCTCTGGGCACCCGCATCTGAACTCACATATTTGTAATCTGGATGCCCGAATCTCTACTTCGTAGACGTGATTTTCTCACAGAGAGGAGTAATCAAACATAATAGGTCCGTGTTATCTTGCACAGTTCAATATTCGTTTTTCGTTTTTGGATTCTCAAAATCAAAAATTGAAATTTGACCGTCAGTTTTCAATTTTTGATTTTGGGATTACAAAAAAAAAGAAAATTTAAATTTGACAGTCAGTTTACAATTTTCGCGTTTCTTTTCCCTTCGCTCACAAATGAAAATCAAATAATAAAAAAAACGGCCTCGACTTGTCCGTTTTTCGTTTTTTTTTTATTATTTTATTTTAACGTTGACGTATAAATGTTAGGTGCCCGCGGAGGAAGGGTTATGACATCACTTTCGATCCGCAGGGTAGTATTGAAAGCGGAAATCGAGTCGTATAGGATTTATTATTTATTTATTTAATATTATTTTTTATTTGAGTGAAATTGTAGTTTAAGTCTTGTATAAGTCGTATAGGAGGTGTGGATCGTGAGAGATATGTGGATTTCACTGAACGAGATGCCTGGAGGCTAACAGTCCCGAGGTAGTAAGGAGTTGTATAGATTGCGGAAATCTCTTTGCCTAATTTGAGCGGTCACATCTGGGACAAGAGTCATATGGAGATCAAAGGTCTCGTGGCTTCCGATGGTGGGTGTATGCAAAATTAGAATTTTTCCCCATAGAAAGAGGGTATTTGAGGTAGGAGTTTAGGTTCGAGGCGGGCCATCCGTAGTCCAAATGTGGCGTTTATGATCACATCTTGAAGCGCTCGTGGTGTAAAATAGGAATTGAGGTACATCCGCGTCATCTGTGACGTCAGCAATATCAGAGAACGCGCATTTATGAATTTTCACGGTGAACTATGCGGCTACCTGAACCCCAGTGCACTACACCAGTGCGGTGCGCATGTCGACCCTGGAGTTCCCCATAGAGCTGGGCAAATGGTGGTCGTGGGGCGGGGATATACTCATGAGTTACACGGGATTATAGTGAAGATCCTGATGGAACGTCAAGGGAACAACTGTTGACCTGGAAATATAAAAGCTATACCCATACACATTGGAACGATTTTAGACCAGTTTCACAGGGGTCGAATCCGTTGGCAATAAATTAAAGAGCAAAACCGTCATTTTTTCCGTACCAAGCCCTGCTCTGGTTAGTTAGAGAGAACAACAATAGCAAGGATTAAATGTCAATCAGTTATTACCCCCACAACACACCCTCTCTGGGGGAGCAACTATGTGTGTGTTTACAATTCTCGTAACACTCCTGTATTGCTCAATCAGCAGCCGTTCGTACAAATGTCCGACTGTTCTTGTCCAATCAAAAGCCGATCGTGCCTGGCATTGAGTAATTCACGTAATTCTCCTCTCTAGGTTGCTTGGAACCGTGGGACCCCCTTCTCGTCATACCTCGATAAAAACCCCAATGATACTTATTGATGAAATTTCCGTCTCGTTGTTGGTTGCTAACGCCTCGAGGACTTCGGTCTCCGTCACGTAAATATCTAGGCATGTGTAATGTCTTTGACTCAAGCTATTCTGTCGGCACTATGCTGGGGTCGTACCGTGCTCAATGCCAACTAAAGGTACATTAGGTATGTCTCGATGTAGGTACACGGTCAGCTGATGCTCTAGTACATTAGATAACTGGTGGGCAATATTTCGGTGTCTCTCCCATGCAGGCGACAGCATTACAGCCCCTTGATGATTTGGATACAGCTTCGGCTTTCCGGAGAAAGATTTACACATTCTCAAATGCACCAATGCAGTACCACACTATTGCTTAACCCTACCTGGCCTGGGGGGAGGGGGGGGGGGCGGAAAGTGACCCCCTAGTGAACTTTTCTCTGCTGCTCCGAAACGACAGAATCGAGGGAGCTGAAACTTGGTAGCTTTTAAGCTTATCTTATTGGGGTCATTTTGAGCCTATTTTCATATACCTCCGGGTACAGGATCATGAGAAAATTCAAAATGGCGGCCATGTGGTATCCGCGAAAGTCGTGTTTTTCAATCTTTTCGCTCCATTTCTTAACATTTTCCTTGTCTAAAAGGCCTTGAAAGTATTTTATTTATGCAAAAATAATTATTCTATATTTTAATTTGATCTTTTTCGAGAGAAAAATCGGAAAAATGAAAAATTTCGAAAAATCGACCCCAAAAAGGCCGAAAAATGGCTTCCGAGAAGATAACGTCACTGTGACGTCATCACGGGGGCCATCTTGGATTTTTTACATTTCCCAATAGAGCTTGAACCAAAGATACTGTGTGGTAAGTTTCAGCGCTCTAGCCATAGTGGTACAGAAAATATATAGGGGGGGGGGCACTTTCCGCCCCCCCTCCCAGGCTGCGATACACCCCAAATCCCCCAGGCCAGATAGGGATAAGGCTGGCAAATACATAACCTTGGATGTGGAGGCGCGTCTCCGTTTCAGTCCCATACCGATGAGGGGCTGTGATAGAACTACTGTTGTTCCACTGAGTAATTTGATATAATATAGGAGGAAAGTAACTCCGAATACACTTAGAAAAGTCATCTTGTGATTCAATATTTCAACATATATTTATGCCATCATCAGGAATATATACAATGAGACAACTCCAGTATTTAACAAGGTATGTACACAAATGTGATTATCAAGTCAGCCAATCAGATGTTTGATCAAATCATATAACTCGCGAGTAGCTTTGGGCATTAGAGCGGTAAAAAGTTCCAGAGTATTGAATATTGCTCATGTTGTTGATTCAGGCAGACAGTATTATACATTAGTGTTCCCAGTGAAGATAACCAGCCAACACAACAACCCGGTACTATGAGACAACACCATAATCCGGAACTTATATAAAACAGTCATACATTTATCGGAATAAAACAAGTTTCTTTGATGCTTTTAAACCATGATTTGAATCAGGTCTGTAGCGTCTTATAGCTAACGCTTCTCATAAGGCGACTTCGGACCAGTTTCTAGAGGAGTCTAAACTGTGAAATAATAGACTCCTTTAGACACTGGTCCGAAGTTCTCTTGAGGGATATCCATGTCATTTGTAACGCCATTGTTGACGTCATCAGTAGGAGTAGTAGAGAAAACGGGCATTTAGGAGGCGCGTGGAGGCGTGTTTGAGTGATTAAGAGAACCATTCTTGGCCCTGATAGGCCGTGCAGGATGTCAAGTTGAAGCCCACGAGAAGACCAAGATTTGAGATTGTCTACGTCTTCTGTGACGTCATTTGTGACGTAATCAGTAGGATTAGTAGCCAAAGCGGGCGTTTTAGGGGTGTAAAGGGACGTGCTCGGGGACCATACTTGGTCCAAATGGACCGTGTTGGGTATTCTATTGTAGCTCTTGGGGTTATTTGTTATTGGAAATCACGTCAATCTGTGCATGCGTAGTTGGAGCGTAGCATTGAAATATGGCATTTGAATGGACGTTTTATGGTAAAGATGAACCAATATTGGGCTGCATGGGTAGTGAGGCGTCTTATTTTGAAGCTCTCTTTGGGGTAGCGTCGGATTCGACTGGTGTGTAGTCCGTTTTCATCATTCTGCACATATGCAAGCTGGCAGTGGGAAAAAAGCGGGCATTTGAGATGGGAGTTCGGGTCCCCTTCAAAGTGACGTCCATGGTCCAAATGCACCATGTGGGATAGGGAGCTCTCGTGGTTTAGAATACGACTTGAGAGATTTTCACCTCATTTGTGATGGCATTGATGACATCATCATTGGTAGAGAAAGCGTTGCTCGAGTGCACTTTTGAGATCGAAAGAGAGAAAGTGCCTACACCTCTATACACTAACCCATGAAGGTTGACGCGTGGACCTTGTAGATGTATCCAGAACTCATGATCGCAGGCATACTGGTGTTGTTGGGTTGGACATGAGAGTAGAGTTACCTCCCCTTCAAAGTGACGTCATGATGACGTCAGCAGTAGGAGAGAAAGTGCATTTTGGCAACACAATATATCAGCAGCGTATACGTATTCCAATGAGTACTAATTGTGCACCCCTGTTGGCTGACCTGTATATGTTCTCTTGTGAATATGACTAGCTGCAGGTGCTTTCAAAAATCGATCCATTCAAAGCCCGTTCCTGCTCAATCACCAAACGCTATGTAGACGATCTTCTCGCTGTGGATAATCGTTATATAAATGACACAGTGAAGGTTATATACCCACCTTCCCGGAACTTGAAGGAAATTACAGATAGCCCTACAGTCACATCATATTTAGATCTATATCCCTATAAAAATGAAGCGGACATTCTCTCTCGTCGAATTTATGACAAGAGAGTTCATTACAATTTCGACATCGCAAAGTATCCCTTTCTGAACAGTAATATTCCAGTTGGACCTGCATATGGCGTATACATATCTCGCCTAGTAGCATTTGCTAGATCATGTGGTAAATTTGACGATTTTGATCAACGTCACAAAACATTGTTGCAGAAACTCATAAAACAGAGCTATTCCACCAAGCGCCTCCACTCAAATTTTCTCAAATTTGGCGACACATCGCATGCTGATAGCAAGATACGAACGTAGCATGCACGATCTATGGCGTTACGTTTCGTAACTTACATGTATGTCTAATTCTGCTCAACCCGGGGCTAGGGGCCGGATGACCCCATTTTCTTAAATGTCCTCACGGTGCTCATATGAACCGCCAGAATCAAAGCGTGAATGAGATACATCATTCACTACATGACGACTTTACAACGATTATTATGGATTAATTAATAATATTATTATGGAACATCATGATGTCCTGTCGGCATCATTGAAAACTGTTGACCACTTCTCTCTTGCAGGAAACTAGCCTACGTTTATTTATACTATGATTGTCTTTTTGAATTTGGTGCTAATACTGTTATATGGAATAGGTCTTTGGATTATGGACGCGGATATTCGCTAATGGACGACGGCTGAATTATGAATGACGGACTCGACGCTTGTAATTTAGATGTTCACGTCGGACTAGGCAGCTACATGCAGCCTGGAGTTGGGTACATGGCGTCGTAGGGCAGAGATATTATACGTATGAGTTTAATACATGGGCTCATTATGGAACATTAGGTGAAAAACGATGTGTCGCTACCCGTGTTATGATCTTGTATGCAACACTGTAGTGAAAAAAAAAATAAGATACGTGTCCCCATTTTGACTGGAGAAAACAGAAAGGTGTGTGTTTGATATTGAAAACCTGTGTTTATCATGTTTATCTGGGTGTCCCAAGTTTAGCACTAAATATAGCGGTGCATATTCCCCAGATTGACTAGCTGCGATAGAGATATGGGTGTTTGTCTATTGTGCCTGGGAATCAGCTCCTTATAAAATCTGTATATAAAAGATATTTGTCATCCATATTGGACATACACACGAAATCCTCGAAACAACCAATAAAACCGTAACAGTATTATCTGTAAAGTTTCCACTTTGAATGTGGCACGCTGGTGATTTGCACGCCCCCGCTTTATTCGCAAAAATAAGCGTGTCCTCGGTTGTGGGGTGGAATTCTGGTTCTCTAAATTTAGCATCTGCAGCGGTATAAATAGGTCAGTAAATTTGGAACGATAAAACAAAATAAAGTTATAACTGCTTTCTCAAATTTCGCTGGAGTAGTTGAAGTCCCCACTTATATGATCATGGGTGGATGGCCCCGGTTCACACCTATGTGTGTGTGTACGTGTGAGTCAGTGAATGAGTGTGAGTGAGTGAGTGAGGCGTGCTCAACGTCTGAAATTGGTGACGCTGGTAAGTGGGTGAGTGGGTGGGTGAGCGAGCGAGTGGGTGAGACGGTTGTGTGTATTAGGATCCCCCTGGTTAAGTCTGAATACGGTCATTACTTCATGGATGAGAAAAGGATGAGTGCGGATTGTACAGCTATGTGTGACTCAGGCCTGTGTGAATATGCACAGCTATGGCGTTATGCCTCTTAACTTCCTATTTCATACGGGTTATGAGATACATGTACAGAGTGTGCTACCAGGCACGTGAGCGTTCGTGCGATGACGTCCTTTCCGGCGATGATATCACTGTGTGCGCACTATGACGTCACTTCCGGCGATGACGCCACGTCCTGCGAATGACTGGGAAGTTAAGAGGCATAACGCCATAGCCGTACATATTCACACAGGCCTGAGTCACACGCAGTTGAACAATACGCACTCACACTTATGAATGAAGTAGGCCTACTGACCTATTCAGACATAGCCATGGGAACCCTAATACTCATCCACACATCAGTGTCACATAGGTGTACGGCTCACTCACTCGTTCACTCTCTCACTCTCCCGCTCGACTGTTCACTCACTCATTCACTGAGTCAACCCTCGCTGGCCTGTGCGATTTGGGATGTACCGCGGCCTGCGGTGGGGGGGGGGGGAGCGGAAGTGCCTAATCTATATTTTCGCCATCGCTAAGGCTAGAGGGCTGAAACTTACCACACTATATCTTTGGGTCAAGTTCTACAAGAAAAAGCAAAACAAAAATCCCAGATGACCGCCATGATTACGTCACGGTGACGTCATTTTTAAAAAGAGCATTTTTGGACGATTTTTCGGTCAGAATTTTCGAATTTTGTATTTTTGTTTTTTCTTCGCAAAAACTGCATGATAAATTAGTATATAATAATCTGATATGAAAAAAGATAGCTTTTACACACTTTTCCATTCAGAAAAGGAATATGACGAGAACATCACTTTTGTGGTACCCACATGGCCGCCATTTTGAATTTACCCATGATCCGTGTCAAAGTCAACGCCCAGGCCCTCTCCTGGGCCAAGTAGGGTTAAGACGGGAGTTAGGCACGCTTCAAGGGCGTTGAGCACGCCTCACTCACTCAATCACTCACACTCACATTCTCGCTCACACACATGCACACATACACACACGCACCCAAACTGACGTGCCACAGGGAGCTGTTTGGAGTGCAGTGTTGGCGATGTTAATACTCTCAACTGCTCGAACCCAAAAGATTCCGCCTCCAATGGTGTTGGAAACCCAATTGAGAAAAAAACGTATTTCGCGTTCAGACTTCTCATTCTACATGCATGCTATTAGTATATAATAGTAGAACCCAAAGAGAAATCAGAAAGGCCGAAAGGAATATACATGTATGTGATTGTCATCGAGTCCGTGCAGGGTGTCATCTTGTTTTGGTTATTTTAGCGTTGATTTCATAAATATATCTCCGCTGGTTATAAATACTTCTTCTACTTCTTTGGTATTACATTATATATTCATTGTTCTTTGCGGTATGGAGTGTAGCATCTTATGTATTCTCTCTCGCGCTATAGAATACGATAGGAGGGGTGTCGAGGCCATGGTTTGAATTTTGTGGAAAAGTTCTGGCGACGCATGCTCAATACCCGAGCATATCGGAGTGGACGTTTTGGAGTTTAGTTGGACCCATAGTTGTCCGGTTGGGTCGTGTGAGGTGTCATAATCAAGAGCTCGCGAGGGAGCGTCAACTGGATGAGTGTGGGCTGGAAATACGTGTATCTGCGCATGCGCAGTAGAAAAGTGTATAACGTGTAGGAGCGTTCATTTTCATCATTCTGCGCATGGAAAAAGGGCATTTGAAAGAATTTTGATTCGATTGGGCCTTGCGTGGTCTTATTTTGACGCTCTGATGGGGTAGCGTCGGATTGAACGGGTGTATAGTCCGGTTTCATCGTTCTACGCATGCACAATCTGGTCGTAGTATAGTGAATGGGTATTTTGGAGGTGCGTAGGAATCTGTTAAGCGATGAAGAAACTGAAGTAGGACCTGGTCCGGGAGAAGATGCGGCAGGCTTACCTGTATATCAGATCTTGCAAATCCCTCCGGCTGTATATCGTACCTCTGTCTCGTACGGCTGGATATGGTCGACTGGGCAGAGTATAAGCACGGACTCTCCGATCTCCCGTTTTCAGCCTTCTAGCTTTTCATTGGCTGAGGGTCTTCGGGACATTCCGGCCATCTTCGCTGGTTCAACATGATCTCAGCGGCCACTACCACACCCTTCCCCCTCCTGATTTTTGGGGTGGGTTATCTCCAGCCTTTCAGCCTTCCAGCTTTTTCTTTTATCGTGTTTTACATCCAGCCCTATCCCTACCCTAACTGTACTAACTTCAAAATATGTCCCTAAAAACTCCCAAATATTCCTAAACCTTACGCTACCCTTAAAATGGTGCAGTTCCCATTACTCCAGCATTTCTGCCTAGCATGTCCTGGCCTTACAAATAAGCTACGCCAGCCTCAAAAATACCTACACTAAAAACTTGCCTATCTCTGCACTAAAAATGATGCACTATTAAAAGACACTAAAACTGTTTTTCCCAGATTCAAAGAAATACTCTATTTCTTTCTTTCTTTCTAAACTTCAACTTCAGTCTGTTAGCAGACCGCGAGGCTACTGAACACCCCCCTTCCCCCCCACCGGGGCATGCCTACCAGCTGCCCCAGTGGAAAATCCAAAAGCTACCCATAAAAATTAACCTTAAGAAATGTACTCCAAGGCCTAGCAGCCTTATCCCCTCCCTCCTCAAAATTTAGATGGCTCATCAGCCATTTAGCCTGGAGCCAACCACACACGCTGAGCACGGAGCTGACAAGTCACCCAACCCACCAATTCTTTAAGATCCTTCAACGGCCTTTCAAATATTTAGGCCTAGAATTGGCACCTATCAATAAAAAGGGCTATGTAATCCTAAAGGGTGACAAAAAAAAAAGAAAAACTTTAAAGTTTAAGTTCTTGTAACTCTCCATTTATTTTCAGCTATTATGAAAAGCTGAAGCTAATTATCTATAGCTATGACAGGCAATAAGTGTCTCCCCTTTTGTACTCAGCGTGTGTGAATAAAATAACTAATAAAATATTCACTAGAATAGGGAGCCAAAGAGGGAGAACTGCCTACTAGCTTTCTCCCTTCAAAAAGCCCCATTCTCAAAAAAAAAATAAAAGATAAAAAATAATCACCCCCCCCCTCCCCATCTGTTTTCCCCTGGGATGAGTCCTGAGAAATAGATGCGAGGCCCCAGAGGGAAGACCGCCTACCAGCGTCCCCCCACCCAGGACCCCCATCTCAAGACCCATCCCAAGCCTGTTTTTCCCCTGGAGTGCTAAGCCCGTCTTCCGGTGACCACCCGGCGCAACGCCCTATACCGAAAGATGGTAGAATCGGCAGGCGTCCCGCCGGGCTATCTCCGCGACCAGCCGGGGTGGCATATTTTTTACCCCGGCCACCCATTGAATAACGGGCCACACACCCCAGGGGGTATTAATTCGCGGGAATCCTCGAGGAGACTGGTAAGGCGAGTCGGATTCAACCATCAACCGATCCATGGGCAAGCCCTGAACAGCAGCCCCGGTGTCCCTGCAGTCCAAAGCCCGGGCGCTCACCTCAAATATTACATTTGGGAAGCGCCCGAACCAAGACTCAAGGGCAGCAGAGCTCCCAAGGAAGCAGTGCACATGGACCGGATGGGTAGCCGATAGCGTCTCCCCCAAGATCCCCAGAAGATCATCGAGGGCCATGGTCCGCCCTCCGCCATCCCGGTAGCCACTCCTCCGGGTATTTTCCCGGCAATGAATGACGACCGGGAGGTTTCGCGGGAGCGCCAATGGCCGGATTTCCCTCAGGAAATCAGCCTGACACCGGCGCTCCACGACAGACACATGGTCCTCATAGTCCAGACCGACCTCCCCCAGACCAATACATCCTGGGGACCGCAGAAATTGATGAAGTTTATCCTTGGTTTTCCGGTCCACAGGACGGCCGGCCCGGTGGGGTGCAGTCCGTATGTGGCGTGTACTCTTGGATCCCCGAGGAGCACGGTTAGAGATTTAGACTTCCAGCTCCCCGGGAAAACAAGATTACACACCACATGCTCCATTACCACCGGGGTATGCAACAGATGTACTGTTCCGACTTCGACCCCGATGGTCTCCAAGGTATATTTACCGTGGAGGCGACCGAGGACGACATCCAAGTGGCAATATGAGTCAACCACCCTCAGGGGCGGATGGACCTGAGCAACCCACAAGGGGTTGTCCAGACCCGAGGAGTCCAAATGAACAAGCAAGACAACAGAGGCCGGACGGCTCCAAGCTGGGCTGCAACCAAGAATAGGAAAGCTGCCGACCAGAAACCACCGGAGCCTGAAGGCAAATGCCCACAAGAAACACTGCGATAATCAAGAGAAAGAGAGAGAGAAAGAAAGATCCCCGCGCCCAGCCAGAGACCAACCAGCCACTGATATCACGACTGCTCACCAAAGAACCGGGAAACCAGCCGTCCCAAGGCGGCACAGTATCGCAAGCAGATCAGCCACACTGAGCCAGTGGCTGTTCCTGCCAACATCAGCACCCAAAATTTAGGGCACACCCAAATATTCCCCTCCCCTTACCTACTGCCATCCCTCCCTCCCCAAATTAAATAACCCCGTCCCCTTACCTACTGCCATCCCTCCCTCCCCAAATTAAATAACCCCGTCCCCTTACCTACTGCCATCCCTCCCTCCCCAAATTAAATAACCCCGTCCCCCATAACCCAGCCGTAGAATCCCCCCTTCAATCCACCCCCCTACCCCCCTGTTTCCCCGAACATAATTGGCCTTTTCTTTCTTTTTTTTCTGAAAATCAAAGAAAAAAAACAAAATGTCTCACACCACCACATCAAAAGCAACTCAAACTAATTACACACCGACAAAACCCGACATCCAACCACACAGACCAAACAACTTGGGCGCCCAAGACAATGACTTCTATACAACATCACAAACAATAACGTCACCAATCACAATCTACATGACAAATATGACATCACCAATGACATATCTTGCACAACAACAAGACATCACAGACAATAACGTCACCAATCACAATCTATATGACAAATATGACATCACCAATGACATCTTGCACAACAACAACAAGACATCACAACTTCACTTGCCCTAATTCCTCTAACCTACTCCACTTCTTCACTGGAAGCAGGCTACACATAATTTTTTTTTCCATTATTAATTATGCATCTTCCCAAATTACATTGGGATGCACCTAGGACCTTTTGGACGAGTCTGCTCACTTCGGACATAGCATAGCATGATTATCCTTTTCCTCTAGCATCAACACCAAAGAAACTTCTAACATGACCCTAGACCTTATCTAGGAGCAGTCATATGCGGACAAAAACTGGGGTTTTCGAACCTTCCGACCCCCTCGTGTAACACGAGGCTCTATCCTCGGTAGAACCGAAGTGGTATCTTCGTGCACTTTTGCCGGTCGCGGTTTCTTAACTTCTCGCGGTTCCGCAAACAATAAGTCCAAGTTCCAATCCGGAACTTCATCTGTCAAACCAAGAGGAACGGAATCCTCAACACCAGGGGCATGCAGTACAGGTTGTATGCCCTCCTCAGGGGAAGACTCCACTGATACCCAATCTGGTACTCGTCCTTGTCCAGCCTTTCCCGTGTCATGGGTGACTTCCCCCGAAGAAAGCTTTACGGATTCTAAACTTGGTACTTGTCCTGATCCAGACTTTCCCGTGTCGGATGCCCTAACTAAACTCAGTACAGCGTGACGTCTCCGTCGTACCCATAGAGGGATGTCCCTGTCCTGGCATTGACGTAAAACATCATGATGCCACACATGGCACTTCCTCCTGCTCTCCACCCGGTACAGACATGGGGATAACACCTTACTCACGACAAAGGGGCCCGCAAAGACTGGTCGCAATTTCTTGCTCTGTCCAACTTTGACGGCTAAGTCCCTACGATAAACCAAGTCCCCCACCTCATAGGTCCGGGATTGGATTTTCAAATCATAGGTACGTTTTTGTCTGTTTTGAGTAACCCCAATCCGTTCTCGGGCCAGGCGATGCACTTCCTCCATATGTTTCAAGAGGTTTACCAAGTAAGCATCCCCCGTGAACTTTTGCATGTTAACCTCTGCTACTCCCAATAGAATGTCCACTGGCAGAATGACTTCCCGCCCCAACATCAACATGTTGGGAGAGAAACCGGTATCGCGATTCGGCATAGACCGAATAGCCATTCCGATTAATGGGAGGTGTTTATCCCAGTCCATCTGCCTATTCTCCAAGTAACAACGAATCACCTGGAGCAACAGACGATTATACCGTTCCACCTGACCATTGGAACAGGGGCGGTAAGGGGTAGTACGAGATTTCGTGACTTCAAAGACCTTGCAAAATTCAGAGAACAGGTTACCGACAAAGTTCCTGCCTTGATCGGTATGCACCTGCAACGGTACTCCAAACTGCACTATGAACCCCTCAAGAAATGCCTTTGCGACGCTTTCCGCCGATTGCTCAGGAAAGGGGCAAATCTCCAGCCATTTAGTGAATTGGTCAATCATCATTAAGATGTAGCGATTTCCCCCTTCCGAAGTCACCAGCGGGCCCAAGATGTCCAGATGGACCCGCTCCATTGGTGCTCCTGCATGGAAAGAGCCCAATGCCCCTTTAGGGTTCACTCTCGGTTTCTTGTTGGTGTTGCAAGTAGCACATGTCCGAACATACAGTTCTACGTCCCGAGTCAAATTGGGCCAAAAGAAAGAACGTTTTGTCAAAGCCAACGTCTTATCGCGGCCCAAATGACCCCCAGTCTTTGTGTCGTGCACTAAGCGCAACACTTCAGGACGTAGCTCTGACGGTACTACTAACTTCAGCTTGGAAGTCACACCATAGTCCCACTGATAGTACAAAACCCCATCTTTCAGTCTCAGGCAAGAACGACATAGCCACAAATGCTTTGTCACTGGACTGCTCATAAATAGTCTTGATGGAGTTTGTCCGGTTTCCACATGATCAATCACGGGACGAAGCTGTAAGTCATTATACTGTTTTTCCCTCATTTCAGATGGGGAGAACAATTCAGAGATGACGTCTAGCGACCCAGGGTCTGGATCTGGGTCAGCCTGGTCATCCAGATCGATGAACAAAGCCCGTACCGCAATTGCTGCCGTACCAGTGGTGGCCAAAGGGATCACATCATCCACATCCTCTGTGAAACGACTCCACTGGTTATGGGCTCTCAGACAGAACTTACATCCCCCACAAGGAAGGAATTCGGGTTGGCTTCCCGTCACATAGCAGTTACATGCGGGTAAGCAGTCTGGGATGCGTGACAATCCATCGGCATTCCCATGAGCAACCCCAGCTCTATGCTGAATGGTCATGTCGTACTGGCTGAGTTCCTCCAGCCATCTAGCCAACTGGCCTTCAATTTGGCGGAATCGGGTCAGCCATACCAAGCTATTGTGGTCCGTACGAACAGAAAAGGCTTACCCAGCAAATAGTGCCTAAAAGTCCGGGTAAAAGTTACGACCGCTAGAAGTTCTTTACGGGTCGTACAATACCGGCGCTGCGTTGGGGCCAGGTTTCGACTGGCCGGCTCAACGTCATGCAGGGCGTTCCATTCCGCTTTCCGGCTCCGTGTCATCATCTGTACACCGATGCGTCCGAGACCGGTTGGGGAGCCCATCTGGACATATTCATGGTATCCGGCAGATGGTCAACATTGGATGCCAGTCTTCACATCAACCTTCTGGAGATGAAGGCAGTCATTCTGGCGGTGAAGCATTGGAGTCATCGTCTCAGGTACTCATCTCTCCTCATAGCGACGGACAATTCCACAGTCATTGCGCACATCAACAAGTTGGGAACCACCCGCTCGCTACCAGTGTTCCGTCTAGTTTGGGATCTGTACGAGTGGACTCGTATTCATCATATTTATATTCGCGCCCGCCATGTGCCGGGGCGGCTCAATGTCTTAGCGGACAGCCTATCACGTCCGGACACCGTTCTTCAGACCGAGTGGCAACTTCATCCGGAGGTGTTCCAGCAGATCTCCACCATCTGGGAGTCCCCTCTGATCGACCTCTTTGCAACGAGGAACAACGCCCAATTGTCTCTGTTTGTCAGTCCGATTCTGGATCCTCAAGCCTTCGACATCGACGCTCTCTCAATCAATTGGGACAACTTCCTATCTTACGCCTACCCACCGATGGCCCTAATACTGGAAGTGCTTCAGAATATTTCTCGTCACGACTGCATCATTCTACTCGTAGTGCCGTGGTGGCCGCGTCGACAGTGGTTTCCGGTTTTGGTCCCGCTCCTCACGGCCCCTCCACGTCGACTGCCAGTTTGGCTCAGCCTGTTACGTCAACCGCACGGGATTTTCCATCACAACCCACGGTGGCTCAACCTACACGTTTGCAGACTATCCAGAATGCACTTGCAGTCCAGGGATTTTCAGCAGAGGTTGCACGAACGATGGTTTCAGCCAATCGATCTTCCACATCGCAGCTCTATCAGGCGAAATGGTCCTATTTCGTCTGCTGGTGTCGAGGACAGGATGCCGATCCCGACTCTGCCTCTGTTTCCCTAGTAGCTGACTTCCTCCTTCATCTTCATCGGGATAAGAAGTTTCAAATCAGCACCATTGAAGGGTATCGATCTGCTCTGGCTAGGGTGTTACGTCTTACCTCTGGTGTAGACATTAGTCTTAACGATAATATCTCTGCGCTCATTCGCGCCTTCGCGTTACAGTCTCGCCGTACGCGACAACTGTTACCGAAATGGGATATCGGTGTGGTTCTGTGTGCTCTGATTCGTCCGCCCTTTGAACCTTTAGAATCCGCTTCTATCAAAGCTGTGTCTTATAAGACGGCCTTTTTGGCGGCGTTTGCTTTAGCGTCTAGAGTGTCTGAACTTCATGCTCTTGAAAGATCTTCTATGACCTGGACGGCGGATTGGTATCGCATTTCTTTTCGGCCCATTCCTGAATTTATCGCCAAAAATGAGTCTGTTCGTTCAGGTCCGTGCGCTCAACGATCGTACTCCATTCCTGCGTTGTCAGACTTTGTGCATGGGCTCGAAGACGACCTCCTGTTATGCCCGGTTCGGGCGATTCGCCACTATCTTACTCGTACCGACTCCGCTCGCGGCTCTCGGCGCCTGTTATTCTTGTCTCTTCGCCCGTCGGCTTTGCGTGACATTACTAAAAATACCATCGCCGCGTGGTTGAAGAAAACCATTAAATGGTCTTATCAATTGGCCATAGACGCTCCCCCTCTGTTGTCGACTGCCTCTTCTCATGAGATTCGCGCCATTGCCACGTCATGGCCGTTATGGAAGAACTTGTCCCTCCTTGACATTGTCCAATCTTGTGCCTGGACGGCGAACTCCACGTTCACCAACTTCTATCTGAGAGATATGTCAGTCCAGTCAGAAAGGATGACCACCCTTGGGCCGTTAATAGCGGCCCAGCACGTGGTCAAATAAATTTTCAAAAAGAGGGGGGGGGGGCGGCATTTTGTATCATCGCAGCAAATCTGCAAATTGCTGTATCATCTCATCTCATTCATACTATTAGTCCACATTTGATTGATCACATATTGAAGAAAGAAATAAGTTCAGATGGACAACCTTGGATCCTCTAAAGAGATGTCGGACACTAAATCACCACTCTAAGATGCCTGACTCCATGGTGAGTGTGATCTTTACCTTAATTGCGGTTTTGATTGTGTCTTTCAGGTTGAATCTGACTTCCTTCTTATGATCTCAGCTACGTCATCTACGCTCAACTCCCAAGAAGCAAGTTGGACGTGAGACGATTGTGGACTGAGTATGGTGTGGCTTGGTGACCTCTAGGCACGGACCAGTTATGCTTCACCCGGTTTTAGGAACAGCCAAGAATCTGCATACAGATAAGCCTTACCAAGTAGACCCAATAGCCCTAGTGGTACAGGTCCCTTCCTCTTGGTATAGATGGCTTCCCGAGTAGACCCACCAACTCTATGGGTAGGGGTCCTTTCTCGGTAGAAAATACTTCCACACCACGAGCACAGCTACATGGCTGTAGACAATCAAGATAAGTACAACTGTATCTTATCCACATTTTAACCTTTTTTAACGGTCATTGACCAGGGTTTCAATTGTTTGATTATTGATGTCTCATATCCATGTCTGTGTCTTCCCAGCGGTTACTTAGCCTACCTTTGAATCTGCTACTTGGCCGAGGTTTCCCTCCTTCCACCTGTTGGTACTGAGGCAATAATTGAAGCAGGTTTACGATTTAGGCAACGAATATTAAACATTTATAAACAATGTTTCTATTCGTAACTAAATCAAACCTGCTTCAATTTAATGCGCCCTCCCGTCCTTCCCCTCAGACCGCGGCCTAGTTCACTACTGGTCTCGGTTATTTACAATGAGAAAGAGGGAGAGAATGGGCTGTGCATTGGCTTATATGGTAATCACGTTGGGAAGAGTGAGAGCTCTCCTAGGGGCGGATAACTCTATTCTCCTAGGGGAGAGAATTTTAAATTTTTAACTTCCGTTTCTACGTTTGATTGTGCATTTAAATGGAGTTTAAAGGCAATAATTGAAGCAGGTTTGATTTAGTTACGAATAGAAACATTGTTTATAAATGTTTAATATCTAGGTTACTTTGCGATGTAACTTGTAATGGCCACTGGAGCTCTTTTATAAAAAGTATTCTTTATGAGGTCAATTTGAACCAGGTTTTTGATGATTTTGCTACATGTATGTGTAATTTAAATGATCTCCATAACAGACTAAAGAGGCAAGATGCGGATAGGTGGTCTCGGACTATTAGACAGAACCCCAAACTACGTATCCCTATACTGAATTCAAACATGAACATAAAACAGAAAGCTATGTTCTGCTTATAAGTAAATTTGAAAGATCATTATGTGCCCAATGAAATTGTGGTGAAGTAGGTCATTTCAGAAGAGAAAATATCGAGTTGCGGATTTGTGAATTCTGTAATAGTCGAGATGTGGAAGATGAAATGCATTTAAAATTTTATTGTGAATTCTACCAAACAAAGATTTACAGTTATTAAGAGATATTATCTTTTCCAATAGGGTTATAGTGATGGTGAAAGATTGAATTATTTGTTTCAAAACCACACGAGAAAATTTTGTCATTTTATCAAGCATTTTATCAAGCTGGCATACTGCAAGAAACATGAATTTTTGTATCCAAGGCGATCCACATGACAATTGATGATAGGTTACTAGAATAAGGGTTCAGAGTGGTTGATAAGTCCTGTATAGGACTGGCTATGCTATTACATGTATTTGAGCACTTCAGTATGACTATGTTCCTACCACTATATACTTTGACCAGGCTTTACAGAACAACCAGATGTGTGTGGGAAAGTCTCTGAATAGAGCTAACAAGCTTAAATGGGTGCAGCATTTCAAAGATAATAAACAGTTTTGTGTGCCTTTAATGTATATTTAACAACCTTGTATCTCCCCCCAAGATACAACTGCTCAGTTTCCATTAAGTTGAACAAGCTAACTACAATCACAACTGCCAGTGTGCCACATAAATTTCCCTTTCCAGGTTGTTCTGTTTAGCATTTCAACAAGTCTATGAGCCCATGTCTAGAATGTTGTTTTTATACACTAACGTCATTCATTTGATATTGCCCAAAATGTCTCCTGATCTGGAAATACAAAAATTTCTCCTATTGTGGAAAGTTTTATTATGTCTCCTGAACAGGAAACCTTTCTAAACCTGGACAACATTTGTTTCCTGTTTAGGAGACAAAGTGATTTCAGCAACAGTAGGTAGCTTAGGCTTTAGTTTTAGGCCAGAAAAATCAACAGTTCAAAACTTTGTTGTCACATAATATCATAAGATAATTAACATTTTTCATAATTATTATTATTTCTCATAAATAAACGTATACTTTAACTTTTTCAATAATTAACTTGCAAAAGCGAGTGATATCTACCAACAGATACTGAAACATGTCATTTAGGTGTATGCTAACCTGATATGGAAGCATGTCTCCAGTTTAGGAAACAAAATAAATGTATATAGTTATACAAAATGAATCTGTTCCATAATATTGCTCAGAATGTCTCCTATTTTGGGAACTTTTGTTATGTCTCCTGAACAGGAAATCTGTAAATATGGACAACATTTGTTTCCTGTTTAGGAGACAAAGTGATCTGGGCAACGGTAAGTAGCTTATAGCTGCTTATGTCAGTAAGGTAACAAGAGGTAACAACCTGACTGATGTGTGTATAATATTTCTAAATAATAAAACAGTCAATGTAAATAGGTGGCTTAGCGCACAAATGTGCATGACCAGAGAAATCAACATTTGAAGACTTCCTTGTCACATAATATCATGCTAATTATTACTTTTCATAATTATTTTTATTTCTCATCTTAAATGTATACTTTCAGCTTTTTTAATAATTACCTTGCAAAATAGAAAATACAGTATGTAGCAACAGATACTGAAACATGTCATTTAGGTGTACGCTAACCTGATATGGAAGCATGTCTCCAGTTTAGGGAACAAAATAAATATATAGTTATACAAAATGAATTTATTCTTTAATAGTGCTCAGGACGTCTCCTGATCTGGAAATACAAAAATGTCTCCTATTTTGGAAACTTTTTGTTATGTCTCCTGAACAGGAAACCCCTGTAAACATGGACAACAATTGTTTCCTTATCAGGAGACAAAGTGATTTGGGCAATGGTAGGTGGTTTAGGCTGCTTATGTCAGTAAGGTAACAAGAGGTAACAACCTGACTGATGTGTGTATAATATTTCTAAATAATAAAACTGTCAATGTAAATAAATGGCTTAGCGCACAAATGTGCATGACCAGAGAAATCAACATTTGAAAACTTCCTTGTCACATAATATCATATGATAATTATCATTTTTATCTCGCCTTACGAAGTAAAGGGGAGATATTGTGAGGGGGGAAAGAGGATGTCGTCGTCGGTGTCGGTGTCCCCTGCCTGGAAATGAATAGGTTTTTGGTTTAGCAAGTTAAGAAAAAATCTAGAAAAATCAGAAAAAATATAAAAAAATATAAAAAATATGGGGGGTGGGTATGCCACCTGGGGGTACTACCCCTGGGGTACTCTAATGTTAAAATCCCTATGAATGCGTTTTGCGTTTAGCTGAAGTGCACATGTACATCTGTACTTGGAAAGTTTCTTGCAGTTGTCAGCTGTCATTGGATGATTATGAAACTTGGTACACATGTTTCTTATGATAAGAGGATGTACCTGTGCTGTTTTTGAGAAGAAATATTAATTTTTCGCAAAATTATGGGAAATGAAGAGTTTTCTGTTTAGGTAAATTGTACATGTACAGTCCGGTGCAACTCCAAATCAGGGAATATTGGTAATGTTCCCAGATCAGGAAACTTAATGCCTGAATAGGAAATGTTGCAGATTTTTTGTTTTTGACTTGAATTTACCACAAAACTCAAGATTCTTATTATCTTATCACTAAATACAGCATTTACATTAATAATTTATAAAATGATAATGAAAAGATTACAATTAAGAGGCCCATTGCCTGATTTTTAGGGACACCCATTTCTTTGAGTCTGCTTTTCTCAAAACTGCCACCCCTCACCACATTGGCATAATTGAGGAGAAATAATCCAACCTTTTCTATATATGGTGAAACATGTGCCTACCCTGTTAGCCTTTGTTAGCCTGAGATATTAGCTTGTATAAACCCATGGGGTGTGTCTCTTGGTAAACGTTTCCTGATCTGGGAACCCAACTATGACATGAGAAAATGTTCCCTGATCAGGAAATAACAGAATGTTCCCTGATCAGGAAATAACAGAATATTCCCTGATCAGGAAACAGCAGAACGTTCCCTAATCAGGGAATAGCAAAATGTTCCCTGAAATAGTATATTTCTGCTGAAGATGAATTACGGGAAAATTCCGAAACAGGGAATCTTGATGAAATATTCCCAAACTGGGAACTTACATGTAGTTCCAAATATAGTTGGAAAACAATTTTTTTTATCAAAATAATTTGCCGGACGAATTGAGTTAGTTTATTTAGAATGACAGTGCAAGCCATTGCAAGTACATGAATGTTGTACAGAATTGTTTTAATCTGCGCTTTTTTGATTAATACTCCATTTCCAAGTTTAGCCTGTTCCGGTGTGATGTGTGAGTGCACTTTTTATGGAGCCTTATGGTGGATATAGTGGTCATTTGTTGATTTTACTATATCTGTGAGAGAGATTAAACATTCCATGGTACCGCTAGATAGTTTATGACAGTTTTTGTGGCCTGCTTCATTCTTGAGACCTACATGTAAGAAACTGGCAGATTATGGTTATTGTGTATTGAAGAAATTAAAGAATTAGTACGCAACTGATACAGTGCATTGTCTGGTTTTGGAAATAGACCGGTTTCGGAAAATGGAAACAACTGTTCTCATTTTCCACCATAAAAAAAAAACAAAAAAAACACATTGTGGTTAAGAATAACCAGGCAGGTCATCAGAAAGGATAATTATCCCTCTTTCGAGAAATAATGAATTTATTGGCATTGCAGCTTTTATATATATTATAATCCTTATTGATATTCAGACATACAAAGAGTGACAGCATTCAATTACCTTGCGTTTTATCCATGTTCACTCTCAAATTTGGCGCCCTGCCAAGTATGTGATGCACGAAATTGTGCGATGGCAATAGACTAAAAATTTTCTGCAATACCATGCTACAAACAAGTTCATATATCATTTTTGGGTTTTGCGTAGCAGAAGCCATTAAATTCTATGTGTTGAATGGTCTCAGGTTATAAATGAGGCTCCCAAGGATGGTATGCGTCGATAACTTTGTCACAATTTGTGTCCCTGAGCGCCAAGAAATAGTTCGCTTTCACTCATTGAAAAGTAACCTTGGCGTTACTTTTGCCCTCATCAAATATATGTAATAGTGTTTTTATGTGAATGGAATCATTGTCTGAACTATTCATGCGTTTATCTTGTGAAATAGTAGATATTTTTGGTACAAATTTAAAATAGCCAGGTTGAGGAGTATGGCAATGTACGGTGAGGTTCGCTGTGGTACTACATGATGCAGGCCTTAAAATTTGGGGAGAACGATCGTTCAGTTAGCCTGGCGATTACGCAAAACGAAAGACGCACAACTGATTATTCTTTCGCCTAAACTATGGCCCAAACTCTGTGTCATAAATCACATAATTTTAATAAATTCCTGTTGTAACCTGAAAATCATTTCCGATGGAAGCGTTCTGGGCTGAACTGACTAGAGTTTCGATGTTAACTTCACACACAAGAGACCCAGTCGAGGGGAGATAATTGTACGCGAAACCCATGTGCGTTTGATACACTCTCGGATACTTAAGCAATCTCAGTAAACTCAGATATAATATCACGGAATATTATATCTGACTTCAGCCCTATACAAATCCCATGCGAACCTGAAACTATATTTGTTAGCCAATCAGGTGGCTAGCTTGTTGAAATCACGCCCACAGTAATTACACACGGTAGCACGTGGACTAATATATAAACATTATCGGGAAACAGTATCCAAATATGGCATCATTTCCAGACAGATCCGAGATGATCAAAGTGTTTACTCCCTTCGAAAAGTCTGGCCTTGTTAGAGGGTAGAAAATATCAAAAGATTGTGCGGCGCGAGATGTCAATCTCCGTGAAGCAAACGTCAATCATTGTCAGAGAATGGTCGTGATTGGCTTATTATGGGATCTCGCAGAATATCGGCGAACATTTCGCACGAGGTTTTCATAGTGTTACACGCTTAAAACTAAAGTGTTGAAACTTACTCGTAAAGTGTTGAAATAACCCTTTAAGTGTGTCCACAGGGACAACACTTAAAGAGCAGTCCCTGTGGACACACTTAAAGGGTTATTTCAACACTTTACGAGTAAGTTTCAACACTTTAGTTTTAAGCGTGTACGTCTAGATGGTATTCCTCTGATTTACTATAGTGCTCTGTGGGATTATATGAATAGGGTAAAATCTCTCAACTTTCACTCACCTGACTGCAATGTTTGTTCTGGTCATGGGGCCCTAACAAAGACGCAATACCATGCAGCCCCGAACGTGTGTGATACGTAGAGCCGAAAACGAAAGTGAATGGTAGAGAAACTTTACGTTCTACAGATTAAAACGTGTATATGGGAATTTAATTTGAGATAATATTTCAGAAATAGAGGTCACAATTCCAATGATAGAAGTCTGACAGTCATACAAAATTGGACTCTTTACGCAACACGTGGTAATGACGAAAATTGGTCACCGGGTAATAAGTTTTTTCGGCCAGCGGCAATTTAGCAATGTCACAGGAAGCCGCTGCGAGTGGCTAGATTAGGGCCGGCTATATGGGAACGAGATTATTATTACATACAAAATCAAAATGTCGGCGTGGATGGCAGCAGCAAATTTTATTGAATGAACTCCAGTCAAAAACCGATACCTGGCCACAACAAAACTCATTTAGCATAACCTATCTGCGTAACCTATTTGCATATGCAGTTCAGAAATGGGGGAACAAACTACAGGTTACCTATTTTCAGGTTAAGCAAACTTTTCAAATTTTAGGGCCTGTGATTGGTTAGTAAATTTATTCATTTGCCATTGCTATACCCATATATATAAATGTATTATTTGGCGGATGTAAATGCATAATTATGTTCCCGGGTCATTTAAACGACAACTCGAGTGTAAAAAGAAAACGAAATAAATAAATGCCAAACTAACAGATACTCACCAAATTATAGTGGTATATATTTGTCTTTTTCTCCATAAACATTCCATGAAAATATGCGATAAACTGATAGATTTCCCAGCCAGAATGAGATCAGATCATTCTTTTGAAACTGCTGATCGCACGTGGAACAAGCGGCTTGACTCGATCTACTCACTTTAGCTGCGAAAACTGACCTCTGGCTTAGTGGATTTATGGGAGCAGAAATGGAAACGTCACACCTGTTTGTTTACTCTCTTATTTGTTCTACTTTTTGTGTTTTGTACTCTGTCCCAAATGGGATGCTCAGTACATAATGAGGAATCTTAATTATCACGCGCACAATTAATTTTCGGCGGACATTTGTGTACATCAGGCAGAACCCTCCAAAGCCTTAGGCTCTAGTTACTTTTCTATTTATATCAATGTGAACAGATACAAATCATTCATCTGGCAGTATGGTACAACTCCTAGTAACCTATCGCCTATTCTGGGAAATCGTTCCCAGATCAGAAAACACAAGATGTTTCCTAAACAGGAAACCATATGTCAAGTTTCCTATATAGGAAACACTTTAAAGTTTCCTAAACAGGAAACCAGATACTAATATTTCCTGAATAGGTAACATTGTAATTTGCATGATCCATCTCCACATTCGGAAAAACATTTTACATACAAAAATATATACATATTTTTCAAATGTATGTATCCTTTTTCGCAAGAAGTAATATCGGTTATTCTCGAGACAATTTTCACTGATATAAGAAATCATATCCATGTGTCGTTCAGTGCATGTGTGTATGACAGGGGTAGAAATAATAATTATTTTTAGCTTTCCATTTGGGCAAGTTATATTTTAAAACTTGCTTCCCTTGGCAGTTTCAACTTGTCCCTTCTAACATGGTGTGCGTTGGCTGACGGATAGCTATATAGACACTGTTAATGTCCAAACGCCCGTTAATGTCCAAATTGGACATTAACACGCAACGAGTGCGTGTTAATGTCCCACATACATGTAGGACAATAAGACGCCAGCATGAATGTTATCGTCCAAACGTTGGACATTAGCGGTCGATATGTATCACTTCGACTGTTATTGTCCTAAAACAGTCCCGCCTCTGTTCCAAAATTTCATTGAGACCATTTAGCGCGCGCCTACAAGAAATGTGTTGATCACACGTCGTTTTGAAGAACGAGAATCGATATGACCACAAGATATTGAATTAGTGAAAAAACGAACTACGGACTATGAACTTTTAATGAGCACAAGAAAGCATTGAAAAAACACCAAGACACAGCGAAATCGCTTTGCGAGACTACAGCCTGTGTTAATAGATCCATCTTGCACTACGAGGAATCGATATGACCACAGATATTGAATTAGTGAAAAAACGAACTACGGACTACGGAGTATGGACTGTTAATGAACACAAGAAAACATTTAAAAACACCAAGACAGGGCGAAATCGCTTTGTGAGACTACAGCTCATGTTCATATATCCATCTTGCACTGCGAGGAATCGATATGACCACAGGATATTGAATTAGTAAAAAAACGAACTACGGACTATGGACTGTTAGGACATTAAGACGCAACTTGTACATATTGAAAAAAAATCAGTTGCAGGTCGACCGCTAATGTCCAAATTTGCCCTAGGACAATAAGAGGCGGTTAATGTCCAAACTTAGGACATTAACACGCACTCCCTGCGTGTTAATGTCCAATTTGGACATTAACGGGCGTTTGGACATTAACAGTGTCTACATAGCTAGGTTGCCCATGGAGAGGTGAAGGGTCGAGAAAAACTTCCCATGCTGATTTCAGGTTGTCCCAGGCACTGCGAGCAGGCGATCTGGTATTATTTCACCCCCTGCATGTATGCTAATAATTACAGAATAGCTGAACATTTAAATTGAATTATTAGGAACTACATAATTTACACATTCTAAATTTTATTTTTGCTGCAAACAAAATCTGTTGACTGAATAACTGTTTATGGCAACATTTATTTTATAAATATGAACAGCACTGCATATTCCATGTACATGTACTTCTGTCAAGATTGTTCAAATAAGAAGTATATTTCATTGGTAAATATCTTTCTGGATTTATAGTGTTGAAGGTCAGCATGAACTCTATAATAACCACAGTGTTAATGTGATCCAGATCGTTCAACCCAGATTCAGTCTATGAAGAATCTGTTATGGTACATTTATGTTAGTGGCAACTTGGTTATTTAATTATACAGTACGTGAAAGAAATGAGCTCAATAAAAATCGACCCGATCTTGTCACCGTGTTAACATCATGTTGTCCCGATTTTGACCCGGTCTTGACCCGGTTGAAAAATCGGGACAACATTGTGACAGCATCATGACGTCCCGATCATGACCCGATCTTGTCCCGATCTTGTCACCATGTTGGTCCGATGTTGTCCCGATTATTTGTCCCGATGTTCTCACCCGCTGATTCTCTTCCCATTCCTACAAAGTAACTTAGTAACCCTGGCACTAACATGTTGTACAATTGAGGTTATTTTTCTGATCCGTAAAGCTGATATGCTAGGGACAAACGGCCTGTGGCACTGGGTAACTTTCACACCCACGTGTCGAGTCTCCGGCGCGTCAAAAAGTACATCTGCATGGTGCATGTTTGGATATAGTGATCAAACATATTTTCATTTGTATTTCATTTCTTGTCATCTATCGACACAATTCGGTTATATTTCGTTCGAACTCCGTTCATCCTTTTGCGTTCATTCCGGTTCGTTCTCATACATGTAAATGTAAACGATCGTCGGTCACCTTCACGGAGAACAGTAGTTGAAAATGGCAATTTGTCACGGATTTCCAACTTCCAAGAAAATAACGAAGATCGATCTTCATTATCCCCAGATTCACCGAGATATATGTTTCTTCTTTCTATTACAATCAACTTTATATTAGATCTAAAACATAATTGTATATGCTCTGGAATGAAATCTTTCGCGACGTCTGCACGAAAAGAGTGCTTTCTTCGAGGTCCGCGCGCTGATAAACAACAAGGTCAACAGGGGACGGTCAACAGCAGGGAACTATTCGGTCTTCAATTTCACATTCCGGTTTTCTCATGCAAAAATTGAATGCTGTATGCAAGAATTTCTTCCTTTCACTTTAGATCTGTATTATATTTGCGTTCCACAATATGATCTGTTATGATTCGGCAATATGAGAAAAGAAAAATTTATTCAAAATTGTTTAATAATATTTTTTTATCAGAATATTTATCTTATATATTCTTCTGTGCTATCGGTAAAATTATCTTGCATTCTTCTCGTTTGTTATCACATAGTCTTGACAAATTTTTAGTATTATGTAAATATTTAGGAAGAATAGGCTAATAATTTTTTCATCAATATTAAGAACGTTGAACGCGTCGATTTTGAACTGAATGGATTTCATTTTCTGACTCCTCCATGATATTATTGACGAACTCCGAGTCAGAAAATGAACTTACCTGCATTCGTTTTATGAAGTGAACGCATAAAATGAACGTTTGTTTGACAAAAACGAATTCTGCGTTCATTTGGAAAGAAAATGAACGCTGCATTCATTTGGTAAGAAAACGAAAGCTGTTAAAAATATACAATCGCATGCCCCTCGTCTTTGAACGTTCGCACTTTTACAAATCATAAGTTGACAATATATTATTATGCTTATTATTGAAAGCGAATAAAAGGTAAAAGGGTAAACGTCCGCTTATTTTCGCTCTATTTAGAAAAAAAAACGTTTATTTTGCGGTTACTGATCGTTGTGTGGCTTTCACGCGAAATATGTGACCGACACTGATCAGCGCCGCGCTTGTCTGTCCCCACTCAAGTTGACAAAAAAGGCACAGATCGTTTTCCAACTATATGTATATTTTATTCTTCATTCGAATTGCATCTGTGGCAGTGTAAATCTGCAAGTTTTAGTCGATTGTTGTGCATGAGAAGTGTTGACGAAAACTAAAATCGAGAGCACCTGTCGGGAACGTTCTTTACTGTCTTCATTTTTCCAGGATTTACTCAATTACATAAGTATGAAATTTCTGCCATAATGTCCGCATTGGTGCTGAATATATTGAAGATTGTTCTATTGCGATCAAGTTCCCATATGCGGCAAACAATCTATTATCCTCCCAAATGGAAATGAATGATATGGGACGATTACCCTTGGAATGAGTATCTTTTCTTATTCAATATCCCAATATTATAAGAAATTAAAAAGTTGTTTTGATATTTATTATATCTTACCATAGAGACTGCAGTAGTGAGCTACGATTTACAACCCTGTATGCATTATTAGCAAAATGATTTCAACTATTTTTTTTATAGACGGTAGATATTCGTCCGTACGGTACGCGACTTCTTTTGTTGATGAGATAAAGTGAAAGAGCTGTACCAGTACTACAAAAGGAGACGTCTAAATTGTTCCACGAATATTTTTTTTTATTTTTCATCTGAAATATTTGCTTACTCAATTTTACAAATGATTGCTATAGTTAAACGACATTTGTATTACTTCATACAAAACGTTACACGCGGAGCGAAAAAGGTAAAATTTGCTTCTGTTTCTCAGCTTAAAGTCTAGTTCAAGTTTATGATATTTACGACAACGTGTGTTCATTTACTGTATTGTTATGTGATGTATACAAGAATTGTGTACAAAGATATGAATATTACAATTACGGTCAATATGTATTTTGCCTTGGAGATGACAACAGCTATATCCCTCCTAAACTGAAATCGGAGCTTACGAGTCGCGTTTTATATGTTGTCGGGGCAGATTAATAGGAAAACAAATATTTTCAATTGAAGTAATTTGTATATAACGTTTTGTAAATGCTATAGGCCTATATTCCGTACGGATATTGGTACGGTTATACATTCAGTGATAACTTACATCATTTCGCGCCAAATTATGCGGTTGTGTGATTCGCGCCAAATCAGGCAGAGACACGTGGCAGTGGAAGGTGGTCAGGCCGGGAAAAGAATCTTGTTTCGGCGCCTATGACATTCTGCGTTATTGTATAATGGCAGGTAAGTGAGAATATAATCTGCCGATACCACATCTTTTTACTGACTTGATTGGTCTTGACAAGAAATAAACAACTTGTTACTGTGAAACAAAGTGA
>JAVTVY010003637.1:0-37258 GCA_036873755.1 Hanleya hanleyi
AGAACACTTTGGTTTGTACACGTCGGATAGGGTACTGGGCTGGTTTTGTTTCCAAGGCTTTCATGTGTCCCAATTGAACGGCTTTTCGGACATACAGGACTGCGTCTTGGATGACAATCTTATAGTCGGCTGCATGCCCGTCTACGTTAGTGGCCATCAAGGCGAAGGTCGGAGGCGCCTGTATCAGTCGGATTTTGATGGGGATCTTGTTCAAGAGGTACCGGTCTTGCATGAACATGTCTGCGTGCAGTCGGCCCATGAGATCCACCGAGGCGCCGTTCGCGGTGAAAGCCTTCCGTTTGTTATATCCTTCATTGTCCACCGTGTCCATGTGCTCGGCTGTGTCCTGGTAGAATAAAGCGGCTGTCAGCTGAGATTTTTTAGCCTCTCGTCCATACGGCAACAGTGTCTCGATGTAGGCTCGATAGGGGTACGTGTTGGTCGAGTCCCTGATGAGTTTGTGGCTGAGAAAAATATCCACCTGTTGAAACATCGAGTGCAGCCAGAGATTCGTGAGGCCCACCGTTGCAGCTTGGATGATTCTGGAGCCATCCCCATTGAGCCATCCCCATACAAGTACGTATGGGCTAAATGCACATAGGCCGTATCCGCATTGCTGATGGTGAACTCGATGGGCCCTGTTTCGTTGATGCTGGAGAGCGGGAGATGCTCCACCCATAATCCTTGCTCGGCACTGGTTTGTGTGGGCGGCACGGTCCACAAATCAAATTCACTGTTGGTGGAGGGGCAGGACTCTGCGTGGATCAAGGACATGGTTAAGAAAAGATATCCTGGGTCTTCGATGTGCGTCGTCGCTGGGTCGGTCGTCGACTGGTGCGTGGTCTCGGTGGTGAAGGTCTTTTATTCCCTACGGTGCGTTGTGCTTTGGCGACCAAGACGACTAACGCTTCTTTGGCCCGTCGTTTCAAGGCTTCTTTGGGTGCCGTACCCCCAAGACATCACCGGCCACTTGCAATCCACTGCGTACCGCTTGTTTGCCGATCGCTTTCACTCCACGCGTCACCAAGGGCAGGAACGTTTTGACGATGCTCCCGAGTATGTTCCCCAGCCCATGCCCTCGTTGCATGCGTGCATCACTAAAGACGGGAAGGACCCCCCCGGCCTGTTGGGCATAATAGTCCATATAGCTGCGTGCATCGCACTCGTAGGGGACCTTCATTATACAAAATGGGGAGCATGTGCTTGTCGAAAATGAAGTGTCAGCACCACTTTTCCTCGTTCGAATGCCACCGGTCGTCCCGTGTCATTTCTTATATCCACCGTGATAGTGTTGATGTCGGTTTGTCGTACGGGTAGGTAGAGCATGTGGGTGAAACTGTGGGTGACTTGTTCTCCATACGTCTTTTTAATGGGGATCATCCGTACCAGAGGTGTGTTGATATCGCCCACGATGTGGTTGTCGACTACGTCCGAGTAGACGTAGAGTCCGTACATACCCGACTTCATATCCATCGGGGTCTGGCCATGGTCCTCGGATGGACCCGTGTAGGTCGCGTGAGCGAGACCCAGCATTTGCTGTAGGATAGGACTCAGTACGACACTCACGTTGGCGGTGAGGAGGATCTGTGCCTTGCCGTTGTGTGCGTTGTAATCGAAGTCCACGTGATTCTTGAAGGGAAAGGATTTGATGGGTTTTGAAACATTCGTGACCTCCCGTAGAGTCTTATAATGCAACAGTCTTGTCAGCCCCTGCCTGAACTCCTTGGGGGTATGGTATTGGCCTTCGGGGAGGGAGAGTCAGGTGTTTTTGCCTTCGTAGGTCACCTCGTACCACACTTCATTTGGCTCGCACGTTGTACCACGAGTAAGGGTATTGGATATCCACGAGGCCACATTCCCATCGTCCAGGTAAATGCAACGGTTGTGGTGACTGGGTGACATACTTGGCCAAGGTGTTGTCAGGAAACACATCCAGCGAACTGTTACTGGGTAGGGTGAGGTAAAACATGGCAACTGAGCTGTCCTGCTGCTGCTGTTGGTTTTAATAGGTGTTCCAGGCCTTGGGCGGTTGTGTCCGTCGTCGTGTTCGTCGCGGTGACTTGCTACGTGTCACGGCTCTGGAGATGTGGGGTGTCCTGATCAAGGATGGTTTTTTAAAGGTCTGAAAAGAAGGTGCCCGTTGTGGTGGTGGTGTTTTGGGGGGTGACTCCGGTTCCCATTCGGCTTCCCAAGAAGGTAGTGGGTCGCTCGGCGATTGCTGGGTCCGCTGCATAAAGGCCCAGCGGTGGGGATTCCCCACCAATTCCTGTGGTACATGCATGTCTTTCAAGCTTTGGGCGAAGAACTCCCATCCTCGAGGATCCGTGTGCGACCTGCGTTGACGCATCAGGCCATTCACTAAATGCGTCATGTGGGTACCGGGGACCACCTGATTCTGTACCAGGAGTTCGCCTTTATCATTCCAAGTCATGTTAGGACTTGTGTTTCATCCGTTGTAATACCAGGCCAGCTTGTTTTTTGAACGATGCAGGTACACTCTTCAGCACTTCGTCTTCGACCCACTGTGGGGCTGTGGGTGGTACCCCTGGTAATGGCAGCTGTTGGAGCGGTGCTGGGGTAGGCAGTGTGTCACGTGGTGGTGGTGGTGGTGATGCTGGGGTAGAGAAGGGTTTGTATTGGTCCATTAACGTCATGTACCGTTGAAGCGTCTCATTGTACCGTTGTACTTTCTCACTGTCGCTTAACCCCGGTCTCTGTAAGATCTGTTTCATCTCTCCATCGAGGGTGTTTATGGTCTTCACCGTAGGTGGGACAGGGTAGGGCGATTGGAGGTTTTGAAGGAACCGTGTTTCGACGAGGACCATTTTTTTCGTGTGGTTCATTGTCGGCCGAAGAGTCCACCCAATACTGGACCCAACACGGAAGCGGCCAACGGTGCTAAGATGGCCCCGAGAAAGCCGCCTTTCTGTAACACCTTTTTCTTTTGTGTTTGAGGGACCCGCTTCTGGACTAGAGTTCGGAGACCTGTCTTATGCTTGGCCAACTTGGTCTTCTGAGCCGGAGTCAGTGGTACGTTGCCTTTTAAGAGGTTGTACCCGATCTCGCACAGACAGCGTACAAGGTCAGTGTCCGCACCGCGTACAATGGTTCGGACCAACTCGGGTGGGGCCGTCATCAATACACGGAACGTCGGAGCGTGCTTCCGTACTCGCGCAGACATCATGTACAACTAATGCTAGAACCCACAACTCTGCTCTTTTTATCTACTTCAGAGAACAGAGACAAAGTCAAACATGCTGTGGTATTAATTCTTTTTATTATCCCCATCATCAAACACACACCCCCCAGCTGGGGGCGCCACTGTGGATGTGTTTACATTATTTTTGCATGTACACGTGGTGGGTCTCTCCGGGAAAGATGCCGGTCCGTAGTCGAAGGTGATCGGGGGTGGCTTGCTTGAGGTCGAAGAGCATATACCCGTGCTGAAGGGTTGTCGCATCTTTAAAGGCTTCCAACGCAAACGGTGTGCGGCCGGGATACATCTGTCTCGCCAGGTGCAGCAGTTGAGTGATATCTCTCGGATTTTTGAAGACCACCAGGTAGTGGGCATTTAAGCTGATGTTCCGATGTTCTTTGTTTTAACTGAACAGATTCTGCACAATGTAGATGATGCTGAGCCGTCGATGGTGGCTGCCTTTGGTAAAGAGTTGGGTGACCCGCGCATCCGTCTCCGCCATGAGATCATCCAGAACCACCAAGGTGTCGTGTTCCAAATCGGCCAGGTTAGGTAGGCCTTCCACGAACGTGATGTGGGGCATTGCTGCATACGCTGCCTGCCATTCTCCGTAGCACCACACGACTCGGGCAATGGGTGGGGTGATCATGCTGTCGGCGTGTTGAAGGAGCTTCCTGTCGAAGTGCGTTTTGCCGGAGCCCGTCGGTCCTGCGATGACGCAAGTGAAGGGATGCTGCCACCGAGGGTCCATGGTTCGAGCTGTATGCGCTGTCGTGGTAACCCGCTCTTGTAAATTTGGTACGAGTGAACTGGAGTGGTGGTGGTGGGTACAACGTCTGTCGTCGTTGTCTGTTCACTGCGAGTGATGATGGTGGTGGGTACAACGTCAGTCGTCGTTGTCTCTTCAGTGTGAGGGATGAAATCCGGTGGGTTTTCAGACGTAGTGGGTGTACTTGGTGTAGGTGTGGAGCTTGGTGTGGAGCTCGATGGGGCTTGTACACGGGGTGTGGTGGTGACTGGGCTCGATACGGGGTTGACTGGTGCTATCTGTAGACCGGTTTCACTGGTGGCTGGTGTTCTCAGCTGGTTAAGTAACGTGCTGACATAGGCTACGTCGTAAAACACACCTCCGTACAACACACTCAGCAGGGTTAGAAGTATCACCACAAAGCCCACTTGCGCTTTGCGCGCTTTGGGAGACGCTGTGTTCAGAGGCAGCTGCTGCTTGTCCATAGCACTGTGGCCGGACGTGGAATGAAGGATGACGGTAGTGGTGTCTGGCTTTATAGTCGTTTCACCTGGTTGGCAGCGACCCAGGAATTGAAGGAACTGGGCCAGCCTTGCCATTTGACGAAATGAAACAGTTTGCCACGTCGACGTTCCGTTTTCAAAATCTTCTTCGCCGTGTAGTAATCTTGCTGTGTTTTTACGACAGGCTGTAATTCCGTCTCGTAAAACCTCCCTAGCTACGGTTCCCCTTGAAGATCTTCCAGTTCATAGACTCGCTGCTGTCGGGGCGAGCTGTCGGGGCGCCGTTTAAGCAGGAAGTGTTCATCGCTCCAGTTAGGCAAGTAACTTTTCTCAAATTGACCTTTGACTTCACTGATCCGTACAGGGTCCCCGACCTTGAACACCGCCTTCGTCGTTCGCTGCGATGGCCTGGGGTACAAGACACGCCGGACTTGGGCTTCATTGCGTTGGGTCACGGTAATGGGGGCTCTCTCTATACTCCGATGATAGGCTCGATTGTAACCCCTCACCAGTTTCGGGAGAACACCGATGTACCGCCTTGTATTCTTATAGGTGAAATATTTATACATGCGGCCTTTGAATGTCCTGTTGAACCTTTCCACCACGGAAGCCTTGGTCTCGTTGTACGTATGGAAGAAAACACCTTCTGGGCTTTCAGAAATTGTTGGAACGGTCTGTTGAGGAATTCTGTGCCTTCGTCGGTTTGCAAATACAAAGGTTTGCGCCCGGTCTTGAAGATGTCTTTGAACGCCGCTATGAGATTCGCCCCCGTTTTCGTCCGAATGGGTACCACCCACGCATACTTCGATAGGATATTGATGCACGTCAAGATATACCGATTCCCATCGTTGTGTTTGGCAAAGGCGCTCATATCGACCAAATCCGCTTGCCACTGGGCATCTATTCCTCACACGATGACCCGGTTCCGTAGAAAATGGCGACGGACAGATCGATGTAAGGTATAGGTGTCTTGTTTTCTTAACCAATCTCGGACTTAGGCACGTTGTATCCCCTGGGGTTTGGCCGCTCGATAGAGAGCCGACAATGCACTATAGGCCGCCGGACTGTCGGGACTGTAGTATATGTTATACAACACCTTCTCCCAGCGCTTCATGGTGACAAATGATGAAGGACCCTGGCTCTATCGTTTATTTATAACGGGTATATCTTGGGCCGGGGTTTCTTTCTGATTTTCTTCGTTGGCATCCACAGTGTCCATGGTAAATGACCAGTCCAACTCGTCTGATGACCGCTTGATAAGCACTTGATCCACATCTACCACGGCATCTTCCAATCCAGACCGTAGATCAGGGTGAAGGGTAAAATGCACTGTACCCCCATCTAGCCGAGCCAATTGAGCAAAGAAAGGGCCGCGTCGGATGTACACATCGTGACACAAGTGGATGTGGTCGCCGTCCAGTTCACCAGACAACACGCCGTCCAGTTCACCAGACAACACCCGTTTGAATTTGGTCCAGCCCTCCCGGGACAGACGAATGTGGGCCGGGCACGGTTGTGTAGGGTCCGCATCACAGATGTCTCCCACCTCCTCCATGATATCGACCTTATCTGCATAAACGTGCAGGAAAACCTCGGGGGTCAAGCTGAGATACGCCAGTATTATATGCTCCGTCATGGTCAGTACGTGAATGGTACCAGATTTCACTGTCTCTCGTATTTATAGAGAGAACCCCGCGAGATCAATGGATCGGGTGGTCAAAGTCTAGCCGGGTAATCAATGGCATCGTCGTCTGGTTCATTGCTAGACATTTGTTCATTGGGTTCTGCCGCCGCTTCTCTCAGGGCACGAGCCCACTCCAACTCGTCTGATGACCGCTCGTCCGGTGTAAACAGCTGGTCCACGATAGGCACCACTTTCTCGAAGGCTGTCCACAGATCGGGGTCTAGGGTGAAGCCTCGCGTAGGGTCTTGGTAGCGGCCCAGGCGTGGGAAGAAGGATCCACGGTGTACGTAGATGGCATTGTCTATGTGGATGAGGTGTCCGTCGAGCTCGCCGCTCAACACCCGTTTAAATTTGGTCCAGCCGTCATGGTGTAGCGTAACCGTATTCGATACGGTCTCAGCGCGCGACCAGCAAACATTTCCACGGTCTTCCACGAGGGTGACTTTATCTTCATATACGTGTAACCCCACCCGGGGTGTAAGGGGACGGATGGCTCGTAGAACTGGTGACATGGTTGACCCAATGACGATCGTTGAATGACGCACACTGTGTCGGACCCTCGTATTTATAGTGAGGTCCCACTGTCAATGCCACAGCGCCAGGGTCAATAGGACACAGATCATGACTAGGCCAACCAGCCGTCGCTGACTCCGGCGTGAGCGCTCGTGGTCCATAGCCCGAGCATCAAGGATGGCTGTCATAGTCCAGTAGTGGTGAGTGATGGCACACCTCTCCATCGAGTGCACTCTGTCGAGGACCGCTTCTGTGAACTCGTTCAGGATCTGGCGTCGCCCCTCGTTGTCGTCGCCATCTGAAAACATGGACCGAACCACTGCTCGGTAACCCGTGAGCGAATTAACCACGGTCGCATGCTGTAAAATGCGAGTCGCATAGGGACGGGTGTCCGTCATGGCTCTGAAACCGTAGGAATGGAGGTGTAGGATCCAGAGAGACGTGTTTTATAGACCATGTCACACATGCGCGCCTAGACGTAGCTCTACATGTGTAGTCCGTGATACGTACTATTCTGATGGGTTAGTCCAAAAAAGAGAGCAACAACAACAACAAAGGTTACAGCGCCGGAGGATCCCCTGGAAAATCTTCTCCACGTCTCATGGTATAGCTCCGGTGAGGCAGGGTGAGGCTGGTGAGGCAGACTCAGGCTGGTCAGGTCAAGCAGGCCAATGAATGCAGCATTGCCCTAAACATTCCCACTTTTATACACCCACTGGTGACATGGTTGACCCAATGACGATCGTTGAATGACGCACACTGTGTCGGACCCTCGTATTTATAGTGAGGTCCCACTGTCAATGCCACAGCGCCAGGGTCAATAGGGCACAGATCATGACTAGGCCAACCAGCCGTCGCTGACTCCGGCGTGAGCGCTCGTGGTCCATAGCCCGAGCATCAAGGATGGCTGTCATAGTCCAGTAGTGGTGAGTGATGGCACACCTCTCCATCGAGTGCACTCTGTCGAGGACCGCTTCTGTGAACTCGTTCAGGATCTGGCGTCGCCCCTCGTTGTCGTCGCCATCTGAAAACATGGACCGAACCACTGCTCGGTAACCCGTGAGCGAATTAACCACGGTCGCATGCTGTAAAATGCGAGTCGCATAGGGACGAGTGTCCGTCATGGCTCTGAAACCGTAGGAATGGAGGTGTAGGATCCAGAGAGACGTGTTTTATAGACCATGTCACACATGCGCGCCTAGACGTAGCTCTACATGTGTAGTCCGTGATACGTACTATTCTGATGGGTTAGTCCAAAAAAGAGAGCAACAACAACAACAAAGATTACAGCGCCGGAGGATCCCCTGGAAAATCTTCTCCACGTCTCATGGTATAGCTCCGGTGAGGCAGGCTCAGGCTGGTGAGGCAGGCTCAGGCTGGTCAGGTCAAGCAGGCCAATGAATGCAGCATTGCCCTAAACATTCCCACTTTTATACACCTACATAGAAGTACCCGGATGTAGGCGCGGACGTAGGCGAAAGCATCCCAGTACCCGGATGTAGGCGCAGACGTGAGCGAAATTCTAGTACCCGTCCATTGGTTCTTTTATCGATCGCTCATTGGCTCTTTTTCTCGACCGCTGATTGGTCCAAATGGAACTGCCCATCCTTCCCAGGTTAATTTACAATCCCCTTTTGGGGTTCAAGCTCTGTATATCGATGCCGCAACATTATTGCCGAACCTTGCCGAAAGGGAGACCTTGGACCTTTTGACCTGGATGTGACCTTTGACCTTTTGACCCGACATTCAACCGAGCACTGCCGGTGATGACGTGCGCGCGCGCTGCGGCCGGAGTAACCCGGGCGGGGCCGGGCCGGGCCGGGAAAAACCCCACAGACAGGTCAGTACATGCATTCCTATCATGTTCCCAGGTCACACCCCATTCACACAGACCCTCATGCATACCCGGATGCAGGCGCAGGCGTCAGCGAAATTCTGGCGGGAAAACCCCCACAGACAGGTCGGTACATGTCCTATCATGTTCCCAGGTCACGCCCCATTCACCCAAACCGGAAGTGACGTCATACCCCTAATTTTACATGCACCCATCCATGACTGGATGCCCCTTCACGAATGCTTCACTTTGATACCTCACTCGACTCCATCGGACCATTAGTGCCTCACCTAGACCGCAAAAACGTCTATTTCCACACCCGTTTCCCACAATTCCCTGTCTGCGCATGCGCAGAATGTGGACAACGGCCGAGACACTACTCCAGGCGGTTGCTTCCTCACATAGGCTTCACATGGATACCGCTCTCGACTCCATCGGCCCATTAATGGCTCGCCTAGGCCCCAGAACGTCTATTTCCATACACGTTCTCTACTGCGCATGCGCAGAATTACGTCTGTTCCACGTCACACCCAGCCCGTTGGAGACTCCCTCACGTATGCTTTACATTGATACCTCACTCGATCCAATCGGCCCACTAGTGGCCCACCTAAACCCCAACACGTCTATTTCTATACTACGGCCAGATTGCGCATGCGCAGACTATTGACAACGAACGACACACTAGCCCAGGCGGATGCTCCCCCACGACAGCTTCAAAATAAGACCTCATACGACACCATAGGATCATCAGGGGCTCACCTAAACCCTGAAACGTCTATTTTCACACCCTTTTCCCAGAATTCCCTGTCTGCGCATGCGCAGAATGTTGACAACGGCCGATACACTAGTCCAATCGGATGCCCCCTCACATATGCTTCATATTGATACCTCACTCAACTCCATCGGCTCATTAGTGGCTCACCTAGATCCCAAAACGTCTATTTTCATACACTTTGTCTATTGCGCATGCGCAGAATGACGATATTGCGACCCCACATCCACCCAGTGGGATGCCTCCTCACATAGGCTTCACATTGATACCTCACTCGACCCCATAGGTCCATTATTGGCCCACCTAGATCGCAAAACGGCTATTTCCATACCCTTTGTCTACCGCGCATGCGCAGAATGACGATATTTCAACCCCACACCCAGCCCGTCGGATGCGCCTTTACGAATGCTTCACACTGATACCTCATACGACTCCATCGACCCATAGTGGCCCACTTAGACCCCAAAACGTCTATTTTCATACACTTTGTCTATAGATTTAATATGCATTCCTTGTACCCCCCGTTCTCTGCATGGCAGAACTGTACAACCCAGAACAAGTCTGGACATGCCTTGATCTCGGGGAGCCAGGTGCTCACTCACGCAGACGCCAGACCAGGTGTTCACGGTGGCCGCAACATTGTAGCGAACGTGCAACATTGTTGCAATTCGGGGAGCCAGGTGTTCGGCACGTGACAACTCCAAGCAGACGACAGCGAAATTCTGGCGGGAAAACCCCCACAGACAGGTCAGTACATGGCCTATCATGTTCTGAAGATGGCGGACCTCACCGAAAAGACACGGACGTACCCGAAAGGACACGGACCTGACCGAAAAGACACGGAGGTGACCGATATTAGCCCTTTTGGCTAGAGTTGATAGGGGTTTTCCCCTATTTTAGGAGTAAAGTCCGTGTTTCGCTTTTTATATTTTCGGGAAAAAATCCTAATTTTACATGCACCCACCCATGACTGAATGGCCCTAGAGGAGCGCTTCACTTTGACACCTCACTCGACCCATTCGGTCCACTAGGGACCCACCCCGGTCACAAAACGTCTATTCCCATACTCTTTTTAGGCATTCCCCGTATACATTAACATTGGAAGTCACTTGCTTGACATGGGACTACTTTCTGTCCGAGGAAGTGACGGCATCACCACCAGACCGCGGAAGAATACAAAGGTTAAAGGTTGCCGGAACTACTTTTGACCTCCACGTGACCTTGAGCTGGTGGCGCCCCCTGGCGCCACAGGCGCCACAGGCGCCACAGGCGCCACAGGCGCCACAGAGGTGAAAGGCGATGTGGCGCCCCCTATACTTTAACCTGGAAAAAAAGGGCACCAAGAGTTACCGTCCTGGAAAAGTAGACTTGTGCCGTCCTTTCCCTACTACTTATGACATAAACTCATTTTAGAAAGCTGGAATACGTGAGCGATGCTGAGTTTTCCATCTTTCTACTTTCAATTTTTGCGAGATGGAAAGCTCGAACACGGGAGCGATGTAGAGCTTTCCATCTTTCTACTTTCAATTTTGCGAGATGGAAAGCTCGAACACGGGAGCGATGTGGAGCTTTCCATCTTTCTACTTTCAATTTTGAGAGATGGAAAGCTCGAATACGGGAGCGATGTAGAGCTTTCCATCTTTCTACTTTCACTTTTACAAGATGGAAAGCTGAATCGTCAAGTGTTACACGGACCATTGGGGACCCAACTGTACGAACTCCTAAAACAGCCTTCTACATCACGACGCTGGGCCGTTCTACTCTGAACAACCATCCCCTCGGTTCGCTGTTGTATGTTAGCGATTTTAGGGAAATAACAGTTGATAGACATAATAAAATGTTGAAAATATATGCTGATAAGCCTCTGAGCCCTCAGAACTGTTTATCTACTCTAGGTCTATATGAGTTGCACGTTGACAAAAGAAAAATATAACTCTGCGCCTATACTTAGATGAAAAGAATGCGTCCCGGCGAAAGACTTCATTCTTGCAAGATAAGAGTTGGCAAAGGAAGGCAAAATTGCACAGGCTGCATACAAGTTGACACTCCTCGTGTAGATATATTATATAATGCTCGTTACTGTGCATATTTTTCAAAGCGTGTTCCGCGTGTTAAGTTCTGGGCCAATCAAGGACACGATCGGGTCAAAGAGTGCTGTTGCCGTGACGACAAAAGGGGATTACCCAGTGGGATTAAGGGAGATAATCCAACCCCTCCTTCACCCGCAGTCGCCATTTCTAAGTTGGGTGTGAAACATGTTTCAGTGTGTCTTATTTCGTTTTGTCTGGGAGCGCTCTCACGCATGTCAGCGCGTGAAAAGCTCAAGCAAACCCCTTCAAGGGTAAAATATTCTGACAAATGCTCTAGCTTGTCTCACGACCTGACTATTGACCGGAAAATTATGAAGCTTTTTCATATTGTGAGAGTGATAGTCCATCGCGTCTTGTTGAGTGGAATTTCTTTAATAGTTACGGTACATGTGAATACTGTAGAAAAACTGAAATACCGAATAAAATATATCTGTCAATTATTTCAGAGTTAAGACTCATTGCATGATAAAAAAAAAAATCAATAAAAAAAATCGGGACTCCACTGTCAAATATCCCTTTCTGGATATCAATATACACGAATGTCTTGCACATGGAGTATACATTCCTTTCATTTAGGATCATTTAATAGAGCTTGCGGATAACCACTGGTAGACGTGCACAACAGAGGCACTTGATGAACCGGAAGTATCAACTGTAAGTTTAGATTGGCTAGCTGGACCAGAAAGGTGTGAAATGACAAAAAGGATGTTCAAATCAGGAGCAGTGATTGGCTACATACTATTGTACAAGTTCCCCGTTAAGCCAATGTCTTTACGCGTGGCTCCGATGATAGCCTTGATCGCCCAGACCACGAGTTCGCTTCGGAATGGTTGGTGTGTAAATTTCATTTGTGAACCAATCAGAACCAACGTACTGCATTATCTCTAGTCATTGTTCGTCTGACAAAGCCGTACCATGGCAGAATATGATTTTGGCATAGCTATAACACCAGTCGTAATTTTGGGGGTGCTGAATCACATTAAAGACCTAATGTCCCCTCCGAATATACCCATCTTTGAGCAAATTAGAATCCAGGCAATGTGGCGCATATTTCATCCCCTTTGAACCCAGTTGTAACTATCCGTGATTGTTTTGACTGGAGAGACGCCCACGTGTAATTCCCTCGATTATATCAAAGAGATCGTTCTAAAGCCTTTTTATTCTCATTATAAAACGGCTTATCTGTGAACACGGCGAAGCACGCTGTAACACGATCCGTTCATTGGCTGCTATTTTAAACGGACTGTTTGAGTAATAGATATTATGCCCACATCTGCGTGCAGGGCTGGTACGGAGTATACAGACCTGCATTATGGAGGATGAGGTTCCGTTGCGTGTAGTTTGTTGGGAGAAAAAGTAGAATTTAAAAAAAAAAAAAAAATCACAACTGAATCCACCCATTCATTTCTTACAAAGGCAAATTAAGCGCCAGAATCACACACAACACTTTATCAGTCACCCGTTGTTTTATTGTTAGATTTTGCAACCAAACGATGAGAGTTGCAGTTTGTATATGTAATGTGTAAACAAGTCTGAATACCGGTAAATTTTAGCCGTCTATAGAAAGATTTACATGAAATTCAAATCTGAAAGATTCCAGGCGCAAGAGAACCATCCTTTAAAAATACGAATACATATTTCAAGAAGATTATTGGCGCCGGAATCTGGCAGATATTCCAACGTGAGCGCTGGAATATCGACCTCACTTTGAAGATTTCCATCAAAATCTATACATATGATTCATTATGGTAGCTCTGTCAAACGTATGACCAACGTCTAACTTGTAACTCCCAGGGGAATTATATAACAAGTCCAATATTCTCCAAAGAATTTCATTGGATTGAAAGGTATGTCATATATGCAAGTATACTTATTCCCCTCTACATATATATTTGTCATGCAATGCCTCGTTGAACTTTTATTTGCATCCACCTGAGGTATATTTATATGTACACAAGGGCAGTTTATACTGTGATCATTTAGTCTATATATATTTATATACACATTTCTGACTAACTGCGGTTAGCCGTTGGAAATGAATAAAAAAAACCCAACCACTCATGATGTGCATAGTTTAAACATATACATACCTGAAACTTGCAGTTTGATATTTGTATATACTTTTCTAAAATAGAATTTGAACTTTACGTACGCCTCGAAATCCCCGTATAGGCCTACACATCGAGCAATTAAAACGTGATATGCAATCTGGATTAGAGTAATATTTGCTTAGGAGAAAGCAAGATAAAGCGAAATTCAGATGAAATGGGAACGTTATACACATTGCACATTTACTTGGATTTTATGTAATTTAATGCAACAATTATGCAATACATGTATCAATATTTATAAATTATAATCATTCACTCTAAAACCACCTGTTTCGTAACATGTTTTCGTTGTAGTAAGATTATTGATACAAACTTATACAGGGGTATAACACACAAGTGAATATATGTTGATATGAGATTCATTCAGGTTATTAAAACAGTCTAACACTGTCTGACCTGAGCAGTGTGATTGGGTGACCCCACCTCCCACCTTCACCCACATCCTACCTTCACCCACCCCCACCTTCACCCACCTGCCTTCACCCACATCTCACCTTCAACCACCTCCCAACTTCACACCACCTCTGACCTTCACCCACCACCATCTTCACCTCCGACATTCATCCACATCTCAACTTGACTCACCTCCCAACTTGAGCCACCTACCACCTTCACCCACCCCGACATTTACCCACCACCCACCTTCAACTACCTTCACCCACCTTCACGCAACCACCCACCTTCACCCACCTCTCATATTAATCCATCCTCACTCACCCCCACCTTCACCCACCTCCCACAATTCACGTCACATCCCACCTTCACCACCACCTCCACGCCACCTCCCATTTTCAATCCCTCCACAGAAATACATTCGGAATATCTTCGTTTCTAGCTTCCTTGAGGTTTGAATAATATGGCCGGCGCCTAATTCCGTATGAAAAATTAATGTAGTATACCAGAGTTTACTCTAGTAAAATTGTAGTAAACTGTAGAATATTTTAGTAAACCATGGTGAACTATAGTGTACTATGATATTCTATGGCATACGTTGCATTTTGACTATGTATACTGTGGTTTGCTCTAATATATTGCAGTAAACCATTGTGATATATAGTACACTATCAAATTCTATAGTATACTATCCAGTTTGACTATAGTATACCGTGGTACATGTATGCTCTAATATACTATCAATTTCCATAGTATACTATCCAGTTTGACTATGGTATACCGTGGTATGCTCTAGTATACTATCAAATTCTATAGTATACTATCCAGTTTGACTATGGTATACCGTGATATGCTCTAGTATACTATCAAATTTTATAGTATACTGGATCATCCAGTTTGCCTATGGTATACCGTGATATGCTCTAGTATACTATCAAATTTTATAGTATACTATCCAGTTTGCCTATGGCATACCGTGGTATGCTCTAGTATACTATCAAATTCTATAGTATTGTGAACTATAGTATACTATCAAATTATATGGTATACTATCCAGTTTGATTATGGTATAAGATGGTATGTTCTAGTATACTATCAAACTATAGTATACTATGCAGTTGACTATGGTATACCGTGCTATGTTCTAGTATTGTAGTAACCCATTGTAAACTATTGTGAACAATAGTATACTATCAAATTCTATAGCATACTATCCAGTTGACTATGGTATACCGTGCTATGTTCTAGTATACGATCAAAAACTGGGAAGTATACTATAGCGTATAACACGGTATACCATAGTCAAACTGGATGGTATACTGTAAAATTTGATAGTATACTAGAGCATACCACGGTATACCATTGTCAAACCGTATAGTATACCATACAATTTGATAGTATACTAGAGCATACCACGGTATACCATATAGTATATTGTAGTAAACCATTGTGAACTATAGTACACTATCAATTTCTATGGTATGCTATCCAGTTTGACTGGTATACCGTGGTATGCTCTAATATACTATAAAATTCTATGGTATACTATCAAGTACACTGTGGAATACCGTAGTTTGTTTACCCCATGTAGACTGAAATGGTTTTAGATATGTTAGCACGGCAATATAGTGCATGAAATTCCCTGCACTTTGAGACAAATGCATGAAAGTTGGACATTTATTGTACTCGACTGACTGATTACATAAGCTAAGGACTTATTCCAAGATGGTTGCGAAATCCAAGATGGCCACCAGTGTGGTGTAGAAATCAGCAGATTTCAAAATGGAGGCCATGAGGGAGCGACTAAACATTTGCGTTTTGATGCTTTTTGGATAGTATACTGTAGAATTTGATAGTATACTAGAGCATACCACGGTATACCATATAGTATATTGTAGTAAACCATTGTGAACTATAGTACACTATCAAACTCTATAGTAGTCTATCCAGTTTGACTATGGTATACCGTGGTATGTTGCAGTATACGATCAGATTCTATGGTATGCTATCCAGTTTGACTATGGTATATCGTGGTATGTTCTAGTATACTATCAATTTCTATGGTATGCTATCCAGTTTGACTATGGTATACCGTGGTATGCTCTATTATACTATAAAATTCTATGGTATACTATCAAGTATACTGTGGTATACCGTAGTTTGTTTACCCCATGTAGACTGAAATGGTTTTAGATATGTTAGCACGGCAATATAGTGTATGAAATTCCCTGCACTTTGAGACAAATGCATGAAAGTTGGGCATTTATTGTACTCGACTGACTGATTACATAAGCTAAGGACTTATTCCAAGATGGTTGCGAAATCCAACATGGCCACCAGTGTGGTGTAGAAATCAGCAGATTTCAAAATGGAGGCCATGAGGGAGCGACTAAACATTTGCGTTTTGATGCTTTTTCTTTAAAATATTGCCCTTTTTCTCATGAAAGTTCGCAAAATTATTAATGTTCACATGATATAATTATTTCTTAATCCATCGTGTAGTTTTCCGGAGAAATTAGCATAAACAAAAAACTTCGGAAAGTCCAACAGAAAAATCAACCAAAGAATATGACGTTACTGTGACGTCATCATTGCGTCCATCCTGGATTTGTTTGCTAGTATACTGGTGGAGGCTGAGCTCAAGATCTATGATGAAAAGTTTAAACTACCTAGCCCCAGGAATAAGAAATGTTTTGAAGAAAAATGACGAATCGCATGTTTGTTTTTAGTTCTCGTGTATGAACGTCGGCGGTGTCCAATAAAGTGCGTTAATGTCTTTTTCTCTGGACATAATGCCCGAATTACTCGATGGGAAATTTACAGAATCGTCGCATTCCACGCATAGTAATTAGGTCTAATCAATCAATCTGCCTGAAACGGCCTATATACTGTGTTTAGAATCGTTTCTTTGGAGATAATGCCCCGCTTTCTCAAAACTTGATAAACATGTTGTCCAGCATAGCAAGGGGGATGTTATGGAATTGCTGCATTCAGCAGATATTAATAAGGTCTAATTAGCCATTTAGCCTGAAATGACCTGCATGTATATCCTGTGTTAAGGGCTGTTTCTTTGGAGATAATGTCCCCCTTCCATTCGGAACTTCAAAACAAAACTTCACATGCATTTTTTTCCAGGGAAATGTTCTAGAATTGTTGCAATCAGCGCATATTAGTTAGGTCTTAATTAACCTGCTCAGAAATGTCATATTTTGTGTTATTTGTTTTTGAAATAGTACCGTATACTTTATACGTAATATTCATTTCCTGGCACTCCAACCTCGCTAAAACGCGTCATATCCTTTCTAGGTACATGTAGTCGAATATCGTTTCTCCCTATGTTACAACGTAAAAGAATGTTTTTAATCAGCAATAACTTGCATAAAGGATATGTGACGACTATACGGGGAAAACGCCCCTGTGTGTGATAGTAATCAAGCTGAATTATTTTCCAATCCAAAACCTGCAAAATCAGATTTTGCTTCAAGTTTACATACTGAAATATCAGCCTCGAAAAAATTGTGATGCTCCGTTATATATAAATGGAGATATGATTGATCAAAATGTACTCCCTGGCTCGATATGTATTTTTGAGGCATTTACAGTGAGGATTTTCTCTTATAGCAAAAATATGACACCGCAAACCAAAATAATTTTGTCACACAATATGTTAGGAAGTTTGTTTATTGGAAAGAACCACGAATGGTTTTGGTTTGAGGTGTCATATGTTTGCAACAGGAGAAAATCCTCCACGAAAGTGCCCCAAAAATAGCAAAATAAGCCGGGGGAGGGCAAATTTTGATCAATAATATCTCCATTTTATGCAACTGAACATCACAGTTTTTTTTCGAAGGGGATATTTCAGTGTGCAATCATCAAGAAAAATCTTATTTGGCAGGTTTAGGAGTGAAAAAAAAAATCGCTTTTATTACCGTCACACACAGGACAGGAGTTTTTCGTATGTAAACGTAACATATCCTTTGATAAATATGCATCTAATTTGATACTATTTGATGAGAGAACGATTATTCTTATCCCAATGAATATTTTGGAAACTATAAGTTGAAAATATGTCAGTTATCGCTAGTCACAGATATTTCTCCGCGTTGCAGTATAGAAAGGAACGAAATTAGACTACTGAGAAATTTGCAGGGGAGGCTCTGACGGGTCAGGCCTCAGTGCGCACTACGTCTGATGCACAGGCCCGCAAAACAAGAGTTTTGGGGGGTGTGGGCGGTGGTATTAGGGTGAAGTGTCGAAATATGGGGTCTCTATATATAACCCCAAGCTTTAATAAATCCACATCAAGGTGTGAAACGGACTTTGGGTGAATCGAGAAATAAACGGTTCGCAGCCAAACAAAATACATCAGCATATTCTACAAGTATCACTTTATATATTCCCGTCGTCAAATTAGTAAATTTATGCAATTTTTTACCGGGCGATTTAAAATCCAACGTAACTGTCCATCCATCTAGGAACAGTTAGATTGTGGCGGGCTTCGTTCTCAATTCTGATTGGTCAGTCACAGCTGATCAGTGCATGACCTCTCTTGCCGGAGGCGTGTCGCGACTGACCAATCAAACTTGAGAACGAAGCCCGCCATAATCTAACTGTTCCTAGATGGATGGACAGTTACGCTGGATTTTGAATCGCCCGGCAAAGGTAAAAGAATTCCACAAATTTACTAATCAGACGTCGGGAATATATAAAGTGATACTTGTGGAATATGCTGATGTATTTTGTTTGGCGGTAAACCGTTTATTTCTCGATTCACCCAAAGTCCGCTTCACACCTTGATGTGGATTTATATAAAGCGTGAGGTTATATATAGAGACCCCATATTTCGACACTTCACCCTAATACCACCGCTCATACCCCCCAAAACTCTTGTTTTGCGGGCCTGTGTTCTGATGCCGATATCGTCTTTCCGACGCTCTGAACCCTTTCTAGTCATCAACGCAGGATTATCAAAGTGAACGCATACACCACTATATTTTTGACCAAAACGTTCCACGACACAGTAAAGAATGATTCATATTTCGATTCATTCTCATGCACCTTGTCTGTTGAAGGTATAGGCTATCCGAATTTGATGACATACGGCAATCTATTGACATAACTCTAGAAAAATGTTGACATAATACCCGACATCTAGGAACAGGAATTCTCTGAGATGACTTGAACTGTTATATGAGGAAAATTCAAATTTTCACGAAGTTAACAGGTACTACCACGCTTGAAGTTAGGTTTTTATTGACTTAATAAATTTGCTAAAAAGTGCAAATTGTGTGCACAGATGCCTGTTAAATATTTTACTTTCTATCTGTCAAAACTATGCGAATGACTCAGTTTAGGTCAATACGAGTCGTCGTTAGCTGTTGAACACTTGTCTCGCTGTAAATACGGATATTCAAACAAGCTAACTTGTGAATCCTTAACAGGTACACATATAGATGCATCATACACGTATAGATGGGCCACACGACCAAAGTATGATATCATCTGAAATCGGCCTGCCTCAAAAAAGGTAAAAAGATCATTTTTTTCAAATAAAGCCAAGACATTTTAACCACCATATATGGACATATATATAATCATCGGATATTAAAAAAAAAAAAAAAAAAAAAAAAAAAATGGCGTCTTTCTAATTTGCACATAATACACAAGTTCTGTTCTCTATTAAAACAGACAAACAGACACAGACTATGCACACGTTCTTTGGGAAATCATTTTTACGACATGTAAAAATATATAAGCTATGTCGTCTGAAGATTTTGAAACGTTATGATGGATAATTATTAAGCAAAATCGACCTTTTTACCTCTATTTCAGAGAGGTAGTTCTCTCCAATTTGAAAATATCCCGTAAATATCCCGTCCCCTTCCTCTACCCGACAACCCCCGAAAAAACGTCCTGCCGAAACTCTTGAACACTTGGAGAGATACCAGTAACAAATTAAAATATACCTTATGATTATAGCTTATCATTTTAGGTTCTTTTCGTAACTAAGTTTGCAAAATTTGTACATGCAATGAATCATGGGTGAATTCAAAATGGGTGTCAAGGAGAGTTCTCCGATATCTGTATTTTCATGATTTTCAAAAAAAAAAAAAAAAAAAAAATTACGTCCTGTGCAATTGGTTACAAGAGAGTAAACATCTGTGAAGCAGACAGTGCAATAACAAAAGTAACAATCCTGCGGATGGTAGGTCCTTACCACCGTGTTTATGTTGATCGAATGCTATGGAAGTCGGAAGGAACTAGTCCCAAGTTGTATTCCATGCCACGAAGATCGCTCAGTGAAACATATTCTGATCGAATATATAGATTTTAAGAATTTAAGAGATTCTTCTTATCAAGCAGCTATTAGAAGATCTTTTCAGTCGGGTAAAAGAAGACTGTAATGAGAGAGATCGGTTTGTTTTATTTGTACATACTGTGTTGATTATTTATGGATTGCTGTGTTATTAACTTGTTTTTGTTGGAATACTTAAAATTTTGTTTAATCGTCGCTATATAGCTGAAATATTGCTGAACGCGACATTAAACCTTAATTCTCTCTCTCTCTCTCTCTCTCTCTCTCTCTCTCTCTCTCTCTCTCTGTCTTCCAACTGAAAGTGGGAAAAACAAAGATTTTCAGACAAGATGACAGCTATCAACGGCTAATGAGCATGTTTGAATGTTTGAATGCGGCAGCAGCACGATTCTCGTATCTCACAATTTACATTACCGACGTTCACGACAACGTGTCCATCGAAATACATCAACTGCCACAGTGTCAGAAGTTAACACCGCAAAGAATACTGGCTTCTTAACATAAAACGCGGGCCTTTTTAAGTCCACTTTTCAATACCGGTGTAGCAACACAAATCTTTGATTTTCACATGCATACCAACAACGCCAACCAGCCAGAGACATCGAGCTGATTGTGTATGCCTTGTCAAAGAGTTTTCCCGGGGGTGGGGGCATGTAGGCCTACAGAATCATATTTTCCCGAGACATCAGGTTGAATTAAGGAATGAATTTCCAACAAAATTACGTCGCTCCAAGAAAAGAATCCCTATCAGGCATAGAGGCAATACATTTTTTTCTTGTATAAGTTATTACACCACTCCAAGAAAAAAAGTGCGCCTTCAAGTAATAATAATATTCTCAGTCGAGAAACAATTTAACATAATTACATGTAGCCTACCTTTAAGGAAAGTAGTAATAAAAGTTAACGTATAGACGTCTCTTGACCTACTTTCGTGGAGATCACATGATCATCACGTAACCACTTCCGGTTTCCGTCCTATGATCGGAAGTCACCTTTGAGTCGGTGTCACTTCCGGTGATGACGTCACATCCATTTGACCTTTTCTAGAGGTTACCCTTCCTTGAATACTCCCTAGTCTCTTAAATGTGAAATGGATAGCATGATACACACGTCGGATATGCTTGGGGATTTCCCGTGACATAATAAATTCGTGGGGGGGGTCAGTAAGCTTCACCACGTTTTATTCCGTTACGTCATCAACGTGTGTTTAATGCATTGGGAGTTAAACATACACCTATAGGCTATGCTGTATAGACCGTCAGTATTATAATAGCGTGTTCTGGTACAATACCTCTCGCAGAAGGTAACCATCCAAGAAGACATCCAAGAAGTCCATCGTTTCTGAACAAGACACATAAGTTATCATAACGTCGGGATAACAAATGACACCCGAATACGGGCCCTTTCTCTACTAATCCCAAGTGCGCATGCGCATATCAACCCCCTCCCCCTCCCAGTGCGATTCTACCCCACGAGCACTTCAATTTTTACACACAACACGACCGATTTAGACCACCGATGGTCCATCGTTACCTCAAAACTGCCACCTTTATGCCCTTTTCTACCACTCGACGACTGCATATGCGCAGGTTAACAGTATTTCCTAAACACCCCCACCCCATGTCGGACTCTCCCCAACATATGCTTCAATATTGGCATTTGGCCCACGGATGGCCCATCTAGATTCCAAAACGTCCACCTAAATATACAAGCGTTTAGTCCGTCATTCAATATTCAGCCGTCATCCAATAAAGAATTTCCGCGTCCATAATCCGAAGATCTAATTATAACGCCCCTTTTCCACTACTCTACGACTAAATGCGTAGATTGACGGCATTCTCCTACAACCCACCCCAGTTGGATCCACGAGTGCTTCGATATGACACGTCAAACGGCTCATTTGGACCACGTATGGCTCACTTCTACCACAAAACGGCCACTCAATTGCACTTTTCCTGCGCACGCGCAGACTGACCGCAGTTCCACTCCAAATCACGACAATCGGACTTCACGAGCGCTTAAATATGACATCCCATGCGGCTAATTTGGACCGAGAATGGTCCATATCTAACTAAAACGTCCACATAAACGCCTACTTGGATGGGTGATCGGGTGCTGTACTGACTGGGCTGATCAGTGTCCAGGATAATAGAAACTGTGGACACTCTCGTGTTCTGGCACATGTAGGCATCGTCGTGATATGACTGAAAAAAATGTTGCAAACGACGTTAAATCCTACTCACTCACTTCCTTCTTCTACTAATCCCTGACTGCGCATGCGCAGATTAACAGCACTACAAACTACCTTAGTCGGCTTCGAACTGACACCCTACATGACCCACTCAGACTACGGATAGTCCACTTCGACCCCAAAACCTCTACACCACACCTGCCTGTCCATGACACATGCGCATCAAAACAACAAAAAACAATTTCCCACACTTTGTACTCCACAAGAAAAACATCTATAGGTTCATTCCGTGTTTCCAGATTATGTTTGAGTTTGCCGGAATGTTTCAAGCCCAAGTTTTTTTGTGCACCCTGATTATGTGCAGATGGCGCTACGATCGACTCATGCTCATCTTACAGGTGATTCGCGGGTATGCAGTTTTCTTCATACGGACGTTATGATAACGTATGCAGCTTGTTCAGAAACGATGGAATAAATTCCTGAGTTCATTTGTGGAATGAATCCGGGGTCTCCTTCTAGTCCGAGGTGTAAAACGTTCAAGTCCTATAGGCTAGTCCACAAATCAAAATCGAGTTTCTAGTCTGTTTTCTCCATCCAAGATACATACGATTGGATAGAGAAAACATCGGACTAGAAACTCGATCTTGACTGGTGGACTAAAGCATAGGACTTGAACGTTTTATACCTCGAACTCTAAGGATCAAGGTTTCGGGTTAAATAAAATTCTTTTTCACAAATGAACTCGGGAATTTAGTCCTAGGTCTAAACCGATATATTCCGCGGTTTCGGAGGCTTTTTACCATGGAATTAAAGCAGCAATTTGACTGGTGGACTTATATCGAGGTCTAAATCGATTTAATCCTAGGCTTTGAAACCGATTTCTGTCCCCTACCGCCAACCATATACGAACGTCTCGAGACGACGGCGCGATACGACGTCAGTGCCCACGTGCCGTGGGGCCAAGGTTAGGCATCGCGAGTGAGTGAGTGAATAGGATTTAACGTCGCTTTCAACAATATTTCAGTCATATCGGGCAACGCTTTAACATTGGCAATATCGCAAAATTCAGAAAATAGGTATGATAAATACAAATCAAAATTCTGAAAACTTTAAAGATGTTATGGTCTCAGAGTTAAATAGGTATTTGCAAATGGAAGGCATTGTGTTTGATGTGCGGAAAGCTGTTAATAAAATAACACAGCATTGCCAGTGTAAAGAAATGGTTCGTTGTCTAACCTCTGCGTAACATTCTTCTTGGGGATGACGTCGTTTTGCGCCTTTTGTGGAAAAAGAGTTCGAATTCGTGACTGTCTTATTGATATTTATCCATACCCCCAGACAAGAAAAGGAAACTTTAAAGAATTCGAAGCATGGGTTCAGTCAAGTCGAATGAAGCTTTCCAGATCCACATTTCATGCAATATTTTGATACCTACGTCCTGAACAACCTCGAATGTCCGTCAGTTTTGAAGCACTTTGATCTTAAAAGTTTAACTGTTGAAGTGGCGAAAGAATCTACGATAAATTTTCAAATACCAAATCTCACTGACCCGAGAGCGAGAGTACACATTTCCAGGGTCAAGATTGAGAATTGTCTGACTTCTATATCGGCTCGGACGAACATCAAATCTTTAGCGTTGTTGATCTTGATTGTTTGCCAAACACGACAGGTGCAATTTTTAAACCCTTAAGCGACTGGCGGGGGATGAAAATTCTTAAAGAGCATCGTCAAACTTAACATGGAGATCCTAAGTTTCTTAAAACTGCTTTTCGTATCTCCGCCAGTTATCTTGGTTTCCTAATCCACTGGTCGAATCGAGAATTCAATGCAATATAAGGAGTTTCCTCAAAATGCACTTCATACGATATGTACTTCAATCGGTACAATTAATCGATGACCGCAAATCGTATCAAAATAAACTACTCTCTTAAAAAACTTGGCTGAAAGTTCATTTGATTAAGCGAAGGGTGGAAACTCATCCACTTAAGCACATAAGTGAAAAATTTCACTCAAGTTGAGTGAGTTCAACTTGACTGGAATCTGAGTCAGGTATTAACTCAAACTTGAGTAAGACTCAAATTTGACTGAATTTCGCTCAAACTTGAGTGAATTTCACTCAGCATGAGTGGGATGAATTTCCACTTTTACTTGAGTGATCTTTTCACTCAAGGCTTTTTTAAAGAGTATTATTGGTATAGTCTCTTCATTTATCCAACAGGTTAGGGCGATACCGTCCTGTGAAATGGAGGCAAAAAATCTCGTTTTTGCTCAATAAATCCGTTTACATAATGACATGAGTGGGATGAATGTCCACTTTCACTTGAGTCACCTTTTCAATCAAGTTTTATTTAAAGAGTAATATTGGTATAGCCTCTTCGTTTATCCAACTCTGATGAACCTTTAACAGGTTAGGGCGATCCCGCTCTCTGAAATGGAGGTAAAAAATGTCGGTTTTTGCTCATTAAATCCGTTTACTTAATGAATTCAGCAAAATCTTCTTGAGGCGCGCACAGACATATATATCCCCATCGAATGGTAGTAAAAATATAAATTGTCATCTATCTAATTTGTATAATAATATAGGCCAAATATCTGTCACGCTGTTGACACAACATTGACTGGTTCTTCAAATGGCAAATTAATTTAGAACATGGAACAATAGAGAGATTAATGCGCCTGAAGTTTTGGAGCATTGGTTAAGAATGAATCAAAAGTTATTGATCAAAAACTACTTTTTTTCACTTCTATTTTAGAGAGCGTGATCGCCCTAACCTGTTCATAGAATCTCTGTGATTGGGTGAATGTGTTCTTCCAGTTCTTCACCAGCCAATGAATATGCCGTAATTCGTTTTGAAAATTTGAATTGACCGATCAAATTCAAGCTCCAAAACATAAAACTCCATCGTCTGGAATTTCTCACAAAATGGTAGTTCAATTACACATTATTGGTTTCACCAATAAAATCAATTTTTCTCCTATGTCACAAAGTGGTCCCAAAAAACTGTATTGCTTGTATCCATTTGCAGATATCATGAAAAATACAAATACCATGAGGGAAAACATTGACAGAAAAACCAATATCTTACTTTCCTTTAAGAGGAAATCTTCGTGTCGTTTTTCTCCTTTCCGGCTCCAATACTTCCTCTTGCCATTTCTTTTGCCTGTTCAGATATGTCGTGAAATCATATATCGGCTTGAACTGTATCCACACGAGGTGGCTGCAATATTGTCGCACAAACCATTGCTTTGATATGATCTTTCGCCCGAACTATTTTTGTTTTGTTTTTCCGACGCGCGTTTATTGACTTTGGGGTCAAAACGGCAAGGTATTTTCTATGTAAAAAGGGCCTATCTCAGACGTATGGTGTTTAAAGGGGTTTCTATGATGCCCTTCTCGACCATCATACAAGACACAGACATGCAGGACGCTTACATGGTGCAATAAAGACAAGTGATATTACAGTCCTAGCCATCACATTATCAAGTTCCTGATGCTTCTCAGCAAAATGCATTGAAGCAACAGGAACCTGAACCTACCCAATCACCCCCGTATATGATCTGAATAACAGGGGGGCATTCCGTCCATGGGGACGCCTGTACCTGTTTAATCGAACTAAATGGGCGTGTTGTTATGTCATACCAATTCGGCCGATATTGTTTAGATCTTATATTAATACACTCTATGTGTAACTAATATCTGAATTTTTTACAAGCTCCAAAATCGAGGAATAATTAAAATGGGCACACTTTATTGTCATATGGGTCAATTCCTTCAAAATGAGAGATTAAATTTATGTCAAGGGTAACTCCAAAGGATTTTGGGGAATACATTTTTGGCGGCGGTTTGAAAGTAGGGATGTAGATAATGGAAATATCTAAGCGTTTTAACGGTCTTGAATTACACCGCCAGCCAATTTAAGTGCGTTTGTTAATATCGATGATACACTGGCGCTGTTACAATTGACTCCCCCCTGCCTTTGTTGATATAAACTCTGGTCGACTATCAAGGTAAATAAATCAAAAAGGACGAGAGCTCTTCGGTTTGGGAAGGAAGAAACAACCTGGTGTGTTTTTAGAACAAGTATACACGGATTCATTGGAAGGTATACAAGTAAATATATGTTTTCCGTCTGTTACAATTCGCACCCGATTATTAGAAGTGAATGTGACCAACGTTGAACTACCGCATTCTGTCATTCTTCCGTTCAGATAGGAACAGTCATATACTACAGATATATTTTACGCCTATTGGAATGGCAGAGGATCATGGGTAAATTCGTGTCTCTTCAAAATTGTTGCTTTTCTGCGCATTAAAACTAGTTTATTTCAGATCATTATTTACTTTTTTTTCATGCAGTTTTTCGAAGAAAATTGCAGAAATAAAAAAAAGAAAATTCGTATCAAAAAATGACTTTTTGGAAATTTATAATAGAAAATGTCAGAAAAAATCCCAAGATGACCGCTCTGATGATTTCTTTATAATGAGTTATGCCATTTTCTTCGGAAAGAACAGATACACCGGGATCAAAAGATCCATCCTTCCATGACGTCTTCTCTAGTCGGAAATATAGGCTGCTTATATCAACTTCTAGGGGAAAAATAAAAAAATGCGTTGAACAATAAATTATGGCAGACTCGCTGTTGTCGGCTCCTTTAACCCTACCGGGCATAGCTTTTCGGGACCCCTTGAGTTAGGGAGCTGAAACAAGGTTGTCGCTATGATGACGTAATTTTTTTCGGTCAGATTTTTCGCATTTTTTATTTATTTAATTTCAAAAATTGCGTGATCAATTGGTAAATGATAGTCTCATGTGAAATAAAATAGATTTTGTTCACTTTTACTCGCGGAAAATCAGGAATTTTGAAGAAAAATGATGATAACATCACTTTTCTCATACACCAAATGGCCGCCATTATTAATTTACCCATTATCCTCTGATCGTTGGGGTATGCAAATAGGCTAAAATTTACCCCAATATGAGAAACTAAAAGTCACGCGGTGTTAATTTTTCTGTCGTTTCTGAGATAAGGTAGAAAGTCTTGTAGATCTGGTAGGATTAAAAGCAGCATTAAACACAAATTACCAAACGTTATATTCAACACGTATTAATGATGTTGTCCACTGATCATGGTTCGACAGAAACCCGAGGCATATCTGTCATGCCATGTCTGACACGATGACCGGCCATCAAATCTTGGCACCATATCGTGTGGCAGATTTTGAGGATTCGTCTCTTTAATCTTTCCCATGTCCATGAGAAGGTCAATGGTTCCCGAAGTCCTTGCATTTGAGCATGACCGACCGAATTGAGTTGATCCGATCGTTATCCAATTTCAAAATTTGATGCCAGGACTGTCTGACCGCTTCCTTATAGCCGACAATTGGCATGGGCATCATACGTCATATGATATAAAATAACCAAGGCTTACAAAGGCTACCGTGATTGAATATATAAATATTTATATCATATTATATGTCGTTACATTCACTAAAAGCTCTCTGTAGGAATATATAATGCAGCTTGTGCTAACGGTGTCACTCGAAGGGTATTCCTATTGAGTAAAAAAAAAAAAATTGTTTTTAATCAGCAACGTTGTATATCTTGCGCGTCGCAATCTTTTTCTCGCAAAAAAAGCGTCAGAAAAGATTTCTCCCGATTTTCCACAAAACTGTCTTATATATCAAGCAATGATGATCTGATCTGAAACATTTTCTTTAACACTCTTAAGCAGATAAGTGAAGAAAATAATTTAAGACTAAAACCTGAAAAAGGCATCATCATGGCCCGCCATTTTGAATTTATCCATGACCCTCTGTTCGGAGGGGGGAGTGGGGTTTGAAATAGTCTCAAAATGACCCCAATATGATAACATTGGATGTTTCTACGTTTCAGCTGGCAATTTTCTTTCTTTTTGTTGTGGTGGATGACCGGTCGAGAGCGGGGGAAGGGGTGAGGGGGAGGGGATGAGGGTTCGAACATAATTAGTAAAACAAATCACCTCTACCTTAGGAAGGCGTTGTGTTGGTGGGATGCGGGGGAAGGGGGTGGAATGTAAATGCCGTTCTCATGCCAAATCTTTCGCCTTAACTCGAAATCGAACAATGATTAAGAGCCGAAACTTTCTGACTCAAATTGAATCGAACTAATAACTTTCCAACTTTGACAGTCACAATTCTATTTCAATATGAAATTCGGTGGTGGAGCACCGTTCGAACATAAAGCCACTTTGACATTGTCACAAGTGCATTCTGTAGTAGATCTGGGCCCATGGGTATCTGCGATACGGATTTGATAATTCTGGAACATCATGATGTCTTGCGGGCATCATTGAAAACTGTTGACCGCTTATCTCTTGGAGGAAACTAGCCTAGGTTTATGTATACTATGACAGTCTTTTTGAATTCGGTGCTAATACTGTTATATGGAATATGGAAAATAGGTCCTCGGATTATGGACGCGGATATTCTTTAATGGACGACGGCTGCATTATGAATGACGGACCAGACGCTTGTAATAAGTCCCACTGAGAGACCATGCAGTATACCACCCTGGTGTTCTGCGCTATATGAACGGGGCAAATTTGAAGAAACTGCAGACCTTTAGGCTAGAGGGTCTGCCTGGTGTTTCAGTTCATATTTAAGGATTTGGTCATACATGCAGGCTAATTTTGTTACATTATACAAAGGCCTCTGTGTTGCAACCAGTCAACTGGATGGGGTTCTGATATTTCTGGATCAATATGTTTACCAGAACACCACATTTATAATCTGGTCTGGTTCTATTTATAGTGTATACCTAGTGAGGAATGTTTCAGTAAGATTCACTGTTTACGCCACTGATTAGATTTTCCAACAGCACTTTGTCCATTTGTCCACGAAGTGTATAGTTAGCCAGTACAGGAGCCATTTTTGAGTGTATTTTCTCACGGGTATTATAGCATATTAGATAATGTCTGTTTCTTCAAATTTGCCTCGTTCATATAGCGCAAAACTTCGGGGTGGTATACTGTATGGCCTCTCAGCGGGACTGAGACACAGAGATGCTGGCATCAATAAAAGCTGTTGACCGCTGCTTTCTCGCAGGAAGCCATCTTGTACTGCCATTGTTCTTATTTCATATACATTTGGAATTGGTGCTATCTGTCATACGAAATAGGTCTTTCGATTTTTGACGCCGATATTCTTTTATGGACGACGGCTGTATATTGAATGTCGGATCTGACACTTGCTATGATCCGATCATTACTCTCGTGCTCCTTTGGTTGTCCGTGGTAACAAATGTAGAGAGATTGACACTTCGTCGGATCACATGACTTGACAGATTGCATTGTGCAATGCCCCCACTCCCATCGCATGCATTCGCGACTGCTCGGCTTATTCCGTCGAATTCATATGACCTCGCCCCATTAATGGCGAAGGTCTTGTACAGCTGTCAGCTGTAGACCGCGATCTGCCGGGCATGTGGCACAGCACATACTATAGGAGGTGTGTTCGCTCGTTATTCTCCCTTATCAGCGGACAACATGTATATCTAAATGAATTGAATATTCCCTTGATTCTGCTCCCGAAAGATCTCGTCTATAAGTTGAGGTGTTTATTCTGGCTTTTCATCTCAATCCGATATCCATGGCAACGGAAGTCCTACAGCTGACATGCGCTGCTCAGAGTTTCGGTGTGATACTGTGCTTGAAAGTAGTTTTAAAATGGATGCTAGTATCGGGTTGGGTCACTATACCTTATATTGTAGTACGAAACCGTGCGGAGTGCATTGCATTGTTGTCATATTTTTTTTGGACGTGTTCATGAGAATGCCGATGCGCAAATAATGACGATTATTTAAATAGGACAAATATAGGTATCAAAACATTTGCCGGAATGGCAAATTAATTAAATATTAATTATTTAATTAATACAATCATTCTGCTCATAAATATAAATAAAAACGATAATCGTTTTACTTCGTCAAAACAAAGGAATTAAATATTACACAGACTGTTCAAAACATAGTAACGCTCGTTATGTAGCACGATGATGTGTATGTGTATAATCGTGCACACACGTTTGAATAAACCTCTTAAGCTTGGGATCAGCTCTCTGCAAATATTTGTAAATAATTAACAAATAGGTTGCTCAGAGTTGTGTCTAATGGATATTTGTGGGGAGCCTGTAAGAGGTTTTCGTGATTTTCGCCTTTGCTCTCCATGAATACGTTATTGTTTCAATTATTCTTGTACGATGCATAATTATTGCCTTATCGTAAGAAATAAGAAAACTTTTCACTCCATCGTTGATGATTTTTTTTCAGTTTTGTTTTGTTGAAATATTATAAATATATTGATTCAAGAAGACATCTAAAGGCGCAATTAAGGGAGCAGAGGACGTTCATTTTCCTGCTCTTATGTGTCCAATTTTTCAAAACAAGCTGAATTTCCTAAACAAAAGTACCCAGACATCTCAAAATGGGATATCAATCAACACAACAGAGCCATTTATGCGTTTTACTGGTGGTTCGACAGTGTGATAGGACTGATCAAAAACGTTGGCATTTTAGATTCAACGGTTGGAAGGTGCAAAGTGCTCTCAAGGTTGAAAATTATGCCTCTGACATCCTCCAAAATTCACTCTTAGTCAACTTCAACAAAAGGGAAACTTATAAATGGCTGATAAATGAATCTCCATTAATATTCCCTACCCCCACCTCGATTTCCCGCGCCCACCCCCTCCTGGAAATAAGACTGGAAAGGCTCAGTATATATCTGTTATACTGCTTATATTTTCTAAGAAAGCATGGTGTCTCCCTGTTTTTATTAAATATCCAACAAGAACTATAGCAAAATGGGGAAAATGTGACCTTGGGAAGTTTGATTTATTGAGCATCAAGCAAGAAAAAATTCAAATTTTCCTATGCTTTCAGTGTTTTGGCTTTTAAGTGATATACATACATTTGGCTGCCATAGTTTTTTAACGATTATGGTGACTTCCCATTTTTTATTCATGGATCATCTTCTCATAACCTGATGAAAACATACTGAAATTAAAAAAAAAACAATTCAACCCCTAGAAGTGAACGTTCTCCACTGCCTCAAGCATCGTTCGTACTTACCCGTATCTGTCCTCGGTGGGGGAGTTACGGCCCACACTACCAAAACTTTCACCGCACCTCTGGAACGAAGAGAACAAGAAAGCTGGAACATTCTGACTTTTCCACAAATTTTATTAGCGTCATTTTGAGTGACCATAATCCAAAACGGCAGCCCGAGGTGTCCTCAGAAACTTCGTTTTTTTTCTGCTCATTTTCTCGCGTTTTCTTGCCTAAAATGCCTTCCGCGCATCCATCACTCGGTCAATGGCTCTTTCATATCGCCCACTCGGCCACTGGTTCCCTCGCATCATTCACTGGGTCAATAGTTCTCTCGCATAATTCACTCGGCCACTAGCTCTGTCGCATCACTCACTCAGCTACTGGCTCGCTCGCATCACTCCCTCGGTGCCTGGCTCTCTCGCATCGCTCACTCGGTCATTGGCTCCCTTCCATCGTTCACTCGGCCACTGGCTCCCTCGTATCAATCACTCGGCCACAGCTTCCGTCGCATCGCTGACTCCGTCGATGGCTTCCTTGCATCGATCACTCAGACTCGGGCTCCTTCATGGTGTTCACCGGGCCACTGCCTCTCGTACATCCATCACTCGGGCACTGACTCCCTCATACCGCTCATTCGGTCACTGCCTCCTTCACATCACTCACTCAGTCAATTGCTCTCGCGTATAACTCACTCGGTCGCTAGCTTCCTCGCACCACTAACTCGGTCACTGGCTCTCCCGCATCATTCATTTCGTCACGGACTTCCTCACAGCGCTCACTCGATTTACTCTCTCACATCGGTCACACTGACTCTCTCGCAGCATTTACTCGGTCACTGGCTCCTTTGCATCACTCACTCGGACACTGGCTTCCTTGCATCGTTCGCTCAATCAATGAATCCCCACATCGGTCACTCCATCGCTGGCTCCCTTTCATCGCTCAACCGGCCACTGGCTCCCTTGCATAATTCACTCGGCCACTTGCTCTCGCGCATCATTTAATCGGCCACTGGCTCTCTTGCATCGCTCACTCTACCACTGGATTTCTTCAACGCTCACTCAATCAACGACTCCCTCATCTCGCTCCCTCGATCAATTACTCTCCCACACCGCTCAATCGATCACTGGTATGCTCACATCACTGATTCGATCACTACCTTTCTCACATCACTCACTCGATCACTAGTTCCCTTACATCACTCACTCGATCACTGGTTCCCTCACATCGCTCACTCGATCACTAGTTCCCTTACATCGCTCACTCGATCACTAGTTCCCTTACATCACTCACTCGATCACTGGTTCCCTCACATCGCTCATTCGATCAATAACTCTCTCACATCGCTCACTCGATTACTGATTCATTCGCCATCGCTCACTAGACCAACAACTCTCTCACACCAATCAATCGATCAGTGATTTACTCACATCGCTCACTCGATCACTGGCTTCGCCACACCTTGCACTCAGTCACTGGCTCCATTACATCGGTCACTCTGTAAATGTCTCCAACACATCGCTCGTTTTGTAACGGACTCCATCACATCGCTCAAGGTACGGTATATACAGCTATTAAAATTCCAAGAAATAAACCCATTAAATTACCCATTTAATCGTCATTAAAGTTATCATTTAAAGGAACGATTTTCTAATTGTAGATATATGAGTTTTATATGACATTAGTGACCATTAATAAGATTTGAGGAATTTAATGGCTTATATTTAATAGTCATTGTATTACTTGGGGAATTTAATGGCTCATGTTTAATGATCAATAAAGGTTTATCGCTTGTATATTTTATGGCCATCAGTGTATAATGTGTCATTAAAATAGGCTTAAAAGGAACAATATCCATGAAATAATAAAAAAAATGGCCATTAACTATTTCATGGCTTCAGTAGTTCAGGTAATGTAGATACTCTCGTGATTTACTTTGATTCATAAAATATGATTTTCTGTCAGTTGGTGATGAACGGTCTATGTTCATCGAAAGTTTTTCAGGATATCACACATTTATTAAAATTTATTTAGAGGTGAAATGTCATTGCTTATTGAAGTATACCCTAATAATTATATAATGAATGGTAAACACATAAAATTCGACGTTTTAAACAATATAGGGATTAATTTAAAAATCCCAGCAAACTGCTGTTGCGGGAATGTGGAATGGAACGACAGCTTCCACAATGAATCAACTATCCTAAAGCATGGACATACTTTTGATAAAATATATAAAATTCCCCAGATCTGAAGAATGTTCGCAGTCATTGTCGTTGAAACACAAGTTGCCGCAACCTGTCATTTATGTTTATGCAGTTTAACCACAGGGAAGTATTACGCAATACACATGCCAGGAATTAAGGTCTTAAAGATTCATCTAGATTTTCATTGAAATTCATTCAAATTTGAAATCCTAAACTTTGTCAATCAACTTTAAATCTTCTGGCAAATTGAAGTTGACGAGGGGTAAATAGTTTTCCAAGCCAACGCCATCTAGTGGTCATTAACTAAAAAAATATTCTTGTACGGTTGTCCCCCAAAATAAAAAATGAAACGAGTCTTCTTTTTGTTGAAATTTGTTGAGTATTAAAATACAATTTACCGGGTAAAATATTTTAATGGCCATTATTTTTTTTATACAGGTTGATTCAATGGCCATTATTTAACCAGCCGGATATAAAGTAATAGATCCTTCAACATTGAATAGTTGATGGTAATGTTATTGCTTGGAACCATTAAATTCTATTATAATGTCGTAACATGTAGAGCCAATAGAAGACAGAAGTAAGAGTGGTATGGCATGTATGAATGGCTTAACGCAAATTTAATGGGGATTTCATTGATAACTAAAGCTCAGTCAGTAACCCACCCCCTTACACAGTGCTCACTCTGTAACTCACTCCCTTACACATCGCTCACTCTGTAACCCACTCCCTCACACATCCATCACTCTGCAACCCTCTCCCTTACACATCGCTTACTCTGTAACCCACTCCCTCACATATCGCTAACACCGTAACCCTCTCCCTTACACACTGCTCACTCTGTAACCCACTCCTTCACACATCGATCACTCTGCAACCCTCTCCCTTACACATCGCTTACTCTGTAACCCACTCCCTCACATATCGCTCACTCTGTAACCTACTCCTTCACACATCGATCACTCTGCAACCCTCTCCCTTACACATCGCTTACTCTGTAACCCACTCCCTCACACATCGATCACTCTGTAACCCACTCCCTCACACATCGATCACCCTGCAACCCTCTCCCTTACAGATCGCTTACTCTGTAACCCACTCCCTCACACATCGATCACTCTGCAACCCTCTCCCTTACACATCGCTTACTCTGTAACTCACTCCCTCACACATCGATCACTCTGCAACCCTCTCCCTTACACATCGCTTACTCTGTAACCCACTCCCTCACATATCGCTAACACCGTAACCCTCTCCCTTACACACTGCTCGCTCTGTAACCCACTCCCTCACACATCGATCAATCTGCAACCCTCTCCTTTACACATCGCTTACTCTGTAACCCACTCCCTCACACATCGATCACTCTGCAACCCTCTCCCTTACAGATCGCTTACTCTGTAACCCACTCCCTCACACATCGATCACTCTGCAACCCTCTCCCTTACAGATCGCTTACTCTGTAACTCACTCCCTCACACATCGATCACTCTGCAACCCTCTCCCTTACACATCGCTTACTCTGTAACCCACTCCCTCACACATCGATCACTCTGCAACCCTCTCCCTTACACATCGCTTACTCTGTAACCCATTCCCTCACACATCGCTCACTCTGTAACCCACTCCCTCACACATCGATCACTCTGCAACCCACTCCCTTACACATCGCTCAGTCTGTAACCCACTCCCTCACACATCGCTCACTCTGTAACCCTCTCCCTCACGCATCGATCACTCTGCAACCCACTCCCTCACACATCGCTCACTCTGTAACCCTCTCCCTCACGCATCGATCACTCTGCAACCCACTCCCTCACATATCGCTTACTCTGTAACCCAGTCCCTCACATATCGCTCACCCTGTAACCCACTCCCTCACACATCGATCACTCTGCAACCCTCTCCCTCACGCATCGATCACTCTGCAACCCACTCCCTCACATATCGCTTACTCTGTAACCCAGTCCCTCACACATCGGTACTCTATGACACTCCCTTACATACCGCTTACTCTGTAGCAGTCCCTCACATATCGCTTACTCTCAGCAGCAGTCCCTCACATATCGCTTACTCTGTAACCCACTCCCTCACGCATCGATCACTCTGCAACCCACTCCCTCACATATCGCTTACTCTGTAACCCAGTCCCTCACATATCGCTTACTCTGTAACCCAGTCCCTCACGCATCGATCACTCTGCAACCAGTCCCTCACATATCGCTTACTCTGTAACCCAGTCCCTCACATATCGCTTACTCTGTAACCCAGTCCCTCACGCATCGATCACTCTGCAACCCACTCCCTCACATATCGCTTACTCTGTAACCCAGTCCCTCACATATCGCTTACTCTGTAACCCAGTCCCTCACATATCGCTCACTCTGTAACCCATTCCCTTACACATCGCTCAGTCTGTAACCCACTCCCTCACGCATCGATCACTCTGCAACCCTCTTCCTTACACATCGCTTACTCTGTAACCAACTCTCTCACATATCGCTCACTCTGTAACCCACTCCTCACACATCGATCACTCTGCAACCCCCTCACACATCGATCACTCTGCAACCCACTCCCTCACATATCGCTCACTCTGTAACCCACTCCCTCACATATCGCTCACTGTGTAACCCACTCCCTCACATATCACTCACTCTGTAACCAACTCCCTCACATATCGCTCACTCTGTAACCCACTCCCTCACATATCGCTCACTCTGTAACCCACTCCCTCACACATCGATCACTCTGCAACCCACTCCCTCACATATCGCTCACTCTGTAACCCACTCCCTTACACAGCGCTCAGTCTGTAACCCACTCCCTCACACATCGATCACTCTGCAACCCTCTTCCTTACACATCGCTTACTCTGTAACCCACTCCCTCACATATCGCTCACTCTGTAACCCACTCCCTTACACATCGCTCACGCTGTAACTCACTCCCATACACATCGCTCACTCTGTAACAACTCACTCCCATACACATCGCTCACTCTGTAACCCACTCCCTCACACATCGATCACTCTGCAACCCTCTTCCTTACACATCGCTTACTCTGTAACCTACTCCCTCACATATCGCTCACTCTGTAACCCACACCCTTACACATCGCTCACGCTGTAACTCACTCCCATACACATCGCTCACTCTGTAACCCACTTCCTCACACATCGATCACTCTGCAACCCTCTTCCTTACACATCGCTTACTCTGTAACCCACTCCCTCACATATCGCTCACTCTGTAACCCACTCCCTTACACATCGCTCACGCTGTAACTCACTCCCATACACATCGCTCACTCTGTAACCCACTCCCTTAAACATCGCCCAGTGTGTACACCACTCCCTTACACATCGTGTAACCCACTGCCGTACACATCGCTCACTCTGTAACCCACTGCCTTACACATCGCCCACTCTGTAATCCACTCCTTCACACATCGCTCAGTCTGTAACACACTGCCTTACACATCGCTCACTCTGTAATCCACTGCCTTACACATCGCTCACTCTGTAACCCACTACCTTACATATCGCTCACTCTGTAACTCACTCCCTTACACATCGCTCACTCTGTAACCAACTATCTTACATATCGTTCACTCTGTT